>JAUZNK010069725.1:0-14142 GCA_035046665.1 Euphysa ruthae
GTTCTTGTATTTATTCAAACCCTCCTGTTAACACCTGTGAGACATTATTTAAATAATTTAATATTTAAAAGAAAATATTTTGATCAAATTTAATGAAGGTGCACACATATGTGTAAATGTTCTGTTCAATGACAGCTCCTAAGTTAAAATTGTCTGTTTTAATCATTTCTGATTAAATAAATATGAAATAAATTTTAAGAATAAATGCTTAAAATTTAAATCAACGAAAGATTTTCATTTAAATTCCAAATTTTTCGAAGTTTCCAAAAAACGGCACCCTTTGGGAAGCTTAATGAAAAATTAAATTATTCTTTTTTAAAGAGTGTTCTTAGCGAATATTTTCTATTTTTTGGTTCCTTTATTTCATAAACCGTTTCAAGGTCATGTGCCCATGATATTTTTCGAACTTTTTTTCCATCTTTCCGATTCTTCTGAGATTGCCCATCTGTAGTAGCGCTTAATGAACTGTTAATCATCGTATTTTTTGTCTTCTCTATTTGTGTAACTTTATTAGATGAGGAAAACTCAAACGAGTCCACTCTAGCTTTTTTTGGAGTTTTTAAAATATCTCTTACGGTACAAAACTCTTCATTTATCACATCGTCGATGATTAAATTATTATCTGATGTTCTATTTTCATCAGATTCTAAAACTCCCTTCAATGCTTCGAGATTACTAAGAATAGGTTTTTTGAACGGGTTTTTAGATTCAGTTCCGTTTTGTCGTACACTAGGACTTAACAAACCTCTTGGTGGTGTTTCAGGGAATGTGGATTTCCATAAATTCTGGTTTCCATCTAAATTCGTGGTCACTTCCCCTATTTTTCCATTTGATAAATACGAAGGACAACCTGAAACATCCTTATTTACTTCATTTGAAAATATTTTTTCCTTTGACTCCTCTACGTATTCAACAAGGGGTTGAAAACGTAATTCAGAGCACGTATAAGAATCGTCGACGTTACTGGAATAACTCGTATCAACTCCCTGTATGTTCAACTTTCTTGTTCGGGTTTTCAGCCACGACAATTTCATTATACTTTGACTAAAGCAGTTTATTTAATGTATTCTTTGAACATGTTATATCTGTTAAAAAAATCAACCTGACTTGACTCACTATTTTTAATTATCTATTTGTTATATAACATTTTTTTGAAAACGTGAAACCACTGGCAGAACAAAAGATCTAAATTTTTTTCCTTTTGCTATATTGTTAAACCTATTGATTAAAAATGGAGCAAAAAACATTAAAATATGCGAAAGCTTTACTCTATTTTGTAAAAAATTATCTGTTGATGTTTTTAAAAACGAAAAAAAAGAATATTTAATTAGTTTTATTGGCTCTCATTTAAGAAACCGTTCTTTTATCAATGAGATATGCGAAATTATTTCTACTTTAACACATATAACAACAGACTTTCTCTTCAGTAGGAGAATTCTTTAAACCCATTTTAGAAAAGATAATTTTTCAAACAAAAAGTATGATTTTACAGCTCAAAATTTCTACATCTCATTTTTCAGATTTACCACATTGAATGTCCTACATTTTCTTATCCCATATTATACAACTTCAATTGGACAAATTCCTCTTATACATATTTTTATAAATGGTGGTTGTAGTTTTATCTTTACCTATAGTAAAAGGCGTTATTATAAATCATAGAATTTCTTTTTCTCACTTCCATCCCTGAATTCTCTACTCAAAATTTAGACACCTGCAATCAATTTTTTATCACGAACTGTATTGAAATACCTTTAAACTCATCAAATGGATTTTACATTGTTTGTGGCCCTTTTTAACATATTTTAATTTTAAAAGTTTGAAATTGCCATTGGAAAAAAGCATAAGAAAACATCACCACTATTAAATAAACATTTTAATGTTAAACCATTGTTAGCTACGATGAAGACAGAATTGACAATGGAAATAATCAAAAAGATTTACTTTACAAGGATATTCCTCAAACTTACGTAACAGGTGTTCTTACCTGCGTATTTGTTAATGGACATAGCAGGCAGTTCGTATCAAAACCTAGGATTCCTGTAAACAAATTTGGTTCAATGGTTGAATTATTTTTTTATATTCAGATAATGATATTTTGTGAGTTAACATTATTGATATTGCCAATATGGATAAATTTTTGGATTCTATTTTTTAATGTTTCAGATGTGGGCTATTCAAATGTTCGCGGGTGGATTGAGATGGTGCTTATAAACCAAAACGATTTTTAACCAAATGAAATTTGGTTTTAAAAGGAGGCTATGCTTTTTGTATTGTATTATTTTGTGTTGTAATATCTATATTTTCTAGATTTTGTTTAGCGTAAAGGTAAAGGTGTAAGAAAAGTTATGATAAGAACAGTCATACTTTCTACCCATGAATTTGGTCTATTAGATAGGGAATTTAATTGGAATATATTTATTGATAGTAGCAGCTCCAAATGAAATATTATACAAAAAATTTTCAGATAGTTTCTAAGCATGTCTTTAAAGTCAGGTAGTTTCTAAGCATGTCTTTTAGTCAGGTAGTTTCTAAACTTATCTTTTAGTCAGACAGTTTCTAAACATATTTAGATGATGCAGACTACAGTAAGTTAAAGTTGAAAAAATTAACAACTAAAATATGTTTTTAGCTAATTTAATGGTTAATTTAGATTAAATGACATGAATATAAAAACAATTCATTGCAGCTCCGTTATTAAAATCCTGACCTTAGGAATAAAATATTGAGCTATTATATACTTGCTATAACTCTTTTTTTCTTTCCAAGAGAAACCATTCAAGTTAATTCACGTATAATAAATAGCTACGCATCAGAAAAGATAATCCTAGTCAATTAAGCAATTAAAGATCTCAGTATACATGCATGCCTTAAAACTTTGTGTGAGTATTTTTTAAAAGTTGATTTTTTGAAGAAAATAATTTTGCAAATTTATAGTTGAAATAAAATTCTCAACAGTTTATTCTCAAAATCAAGCGATTTTATCATTTTGGGCATTTTTAAATATCGAAAAAAAAATTTCCCCTTTATAACAGAAATTAAATGAGATAAACTTTCTCTATTAAACAACACAATTAAAATCTTTTAAAGATTTCTATTCTTTATCGCAAAAGTAAAATATTTTTCTAATATTAAAAAATATTTACTTTGAAATAAAGGTTTTATCAAATTTATGAATCTCTTAAAATTTTTCAAGGAAAAGTATTAAATCAGTTAAAATTCAGTATGTAATCAAATGTAATGAAAATCTATCACACACTTTCCTCCAAAAAGGATTTAGAAAAAGTATCATCGCCAGCTTCATATTCGTCATAACTCATCTCGCTGTCATCTTCAACTTCATTGTCACTCTGGAGATGAAATTCTCTCTTTGTCTCAGGCATTTCATAATTGCAAATACATTTGAATATGTTGGAACAACAGTCTATCTGAAAAAAACATTTCACTCGTTTATATTGGAATATGAGAGGTTAAATGTTTCGAATGTTTGTTCCTTTAAATTCCTGCATTTTTTGTATTTTTATGTTATTCATCGTCAGTTCATTGGTCGCAAATGTGTTGTTGGTTTGTGCAAAACTGGTTATGAATCGGAAGAAAATTCAAATCTTCGCAGCAAATTCACTTATCTATTCGTACCAGTTTTTAAGTCTCCACGAAATGAAGACAAAAGTTGTGGATTTTGGCTTTGTCAAACATTTTGGGAAACCTCCAACTGAGCACGTAGGTGTTTGTGAGCTTCATTGGCCGAGCGGTTACGCAAACGTTACAGTACCAGGTGGTAAACAGAGGCCAAACTTACCATCTTCTAAATTTTAAACTCCGGCATCATTTCGGCATCAAACAACCACAGCAATTGCTCGAGATTTCAAACGGCGCTCCGTTGACAGTGAGAGCAGACGACAAAAGTCACAGGTAAACTTGACGGTAAAGAATAGAATAAAATGTTGGGCTAAATTGACCAACTAATGCAGCAGTTTATCAGACATGGTCAACCTTAAATAAATATGAATCAGGACTGTGCCGGACAAAGCAAACTTATCAAACTGTGTATCCTGATAGATTTTAACAGAACGAGCCTCTGGTTGAATCATTATGAGTCTTTGTTAGTCTCTCCTTAAAATTTCGAATCGAATCTTTTCTAACTCCATCAAGTACCCGTTTACGGGCGTAGTTGAAAAAAAAGTTTGTAACAGTTCGGTTAAGAAATTTTAACGAACAATCATGTTGCGCACAGAGAATTATAGCGGGAAAATTGTTCCTCCTTAAGGCAATCTCAGCAGCTGCTTTATCCTAGAGTCTAGAATCTCTGATAACCTGTTGGCGAAGTAATAGAATCGCAAATGACATGGCAACATAATGACAGAGGCCAGCTGTTGGAACAATTAGACCCTCACGAGAGAGATTTTGGATGTACTCATTTTCCGCATGTTGTTTTACTTCTACTGAAGAATCAGCCATCTTTGCGGCCATGGATTTTTTTTGTAAGAGCAACAGCAGTACTACTATCAAATATATTTAAGGCTAATGGAACACTTTGTTTGTTGTCCCCAGGATGAAGAGTTTTATAACCTGAAAGCTGGTCTGTGTAGTATATCTCATTTAGAAGTTTCTACGTAATTTTTCCGGCAAGGACATCATAGAATCCAGAGAAGGAAAGTGAGTGAAAGAAAAATCGGCGAGCATTATATAGATTATTGCTCATGTTTTTGAGCAAATGAGCTGAGTTTTAAAATAATAGTTAGATTTTCTCTTGTCGAGATGGATGAATAATGCCATCAAGTTGTTCTTTCACACCGTATGATTTACAAAGATGCTGAATACTGATAGATTTTTGGAGTTATTATCGCTGATGACAGCTCGAACCTAAAAAGAGAAACTGTTTAATCACTCTTTTACATCGTTTCATTTATAAGAAACAGAATTCATCAGTTTTCAAAACAGCTTTCTAACTATATGTACTTTTTGTTCATAAGCATAGCGAGCCTCCAGTTCTTGGAAATATAAGCATATACTAAGCATAATAACGGTGAGAAGTTTTACAAGGAAACAATTTTTCAACTTTATATTTATGCCTAACTGACGTTTGTTTGAACATACACAATACTAAAACCTCTCCAGTGCAGTTTACACGTTTTGACATTCGAACTTTGTGAACAATAAATCAAATTTAAAATTGTGTTTGTCCTAGAGTTAAACTAAAATATGCATAATGTAAGCATCTTTTGAGCTTTAAATTGTATACTCGAGCCTGATCATATCTCAAAATATAATATGCCGTGAAGTGATGAAATTATCGAATCAATTTTTTTTTACAGCCACTTTCATTAATTTCAATTTCTGGTGTAGCCTTAACAAAAAGGTTATCGATTTTCTTGTTCCAACAGTCACGAATGTCATCACTCCTTTAAACAAATTACTACCAAAATCGACCCCTACCATGTCATCCAATGATGCTGTGTTTCCTTTTGCAAATAAACTTCGTCCAAGAGAAGAACGACATCCTTGTCCATTCTTTCTTGATTAAGAAAAAATTTGCGAGTCTTTTGAGTACACTGACAAATTTGTAGTACAAGAGCAGTCCGTATCGCAGTAAATTAAGCAAAAATATTGGACCATCAGCTGGATTTTTGTAGCGAATTTGTTGCAATTCATCCATGATATATATAGGAATGCTTGATTCAGAAGTATCCTCAATTTCTGCATAGTTCTTGATCTAAGGTGGGAAGTTTTTAATTTTTCAATACCTAAAAAAACTACCAAACACATGGATTCTATTTATTAATACTCTAAAAAACAAAAGCTCATCAATCAAAATGATGAAATAAATTCTGGCAATGAAGCGATAAAAGTTTTGTTACGAACGTCACAAATATGCATTTATTGCCAAGCTACTTACTAACTTGGACAAAAATATAAAATGCATCTTACTCAGAAATCAATCATTCAAATAACATGTGCTTCACAAAATTTACACATCAATTATAACTATCAATCTACTATCTACTGAAAATCCACTGGCCAAAAACTGAAGTACTGGAAGCTCTGCAGGAAGCCCATAATTTTTTAAACTTACCAGCCAATCAGCACTCAAAATACTAAATGCTTCTTGATTGCTTCCTTCCTGTCAGGAAACATTATCATGAGTCATAACTGTTAAATAAGTGTTACCTCTCTAACTTTAGGGACCCTGCCGGGTATATTTAAATAGGTCATGTCGTACTTATTCTTGGCTAAATGCAAAGTGATCATATTGAATATTGAAGGAGAGTTCTAGATTTATTGTCAATCGGCTGGCGGCAGCTACCATGTCTCATTAGACCAGGTACTGATTGGACTTAGACTTCAGAGACTAAAAGTGTTCAAAAAGTTGAATTTTGAACCTTCCAGTCTACACTCTAAGGATGCCTGCTGTACTGCAGACTTCTCTGAACACGAGCTTGACTGCTTCGAAACGTATTTTGAAAAGGTGAAAGTTGTTTGACTAAGAACGAGGCACTGCCACCTATTTTGCAAGATACAACACCCGAAAAGATTTTTAAAAATATAATTTTATTATAAATAAGCAATACTCATTAATCAAAATGATATAATAAATAAAAGAAGCCCTAAGATAGATCCTTGCGGTATTCCCAACATAACTTCCATCCATTTACTAAAGGCCAAGGAAATCTTAATTCTTTGATTTCTTACCTCAAGATAACAATTTAGAAAGCAGGACTTTCCATCAAGAAACCATAGGTAGGTAATTTAGCCAGGAGAATGTTGTGTTGGATGCAATCATAAGCTTACGAAAGATTATTAAGGATTGTCTCAACAATACCCTTTTAATCAAGACGATCCTGCCATCTCTACAAAAAATTAAAGAAAGCATAGTGTTCAGGGGATTTCTAGACTTCTCACGAAATTGAGAGCTGCTCTTTCTCTTTAAATTTTCTGAGCCACCTCCCAAAGACAATAAGAAAATTTTAAATTTAAAATTCCGTTTAATGGGTATTTCGTAAATTTAATAAGTAATACTGAGATACTGGAATATAGTATCAACTTAAATAATTTGCAGCAGAATTTAGGTGGTATATGTCTATCCTGAAAAATTTTAATTTTAACAATTTAGAATAGGTAAATCAAAAAAAAGAATGTATCTTTGCGAAAAATTGGTTGTTACTAAAACTCTCTTTCTAAAAACTTTAGAAAATGGCCTAAATAAATTCTTCCACAAAAGAAAAACCAATAATACTGCACCCACCCTATTGATGGTACTAAAAAATTGAGTGTAATGACTTGTAAATAGTATATTAGAACTTTCAGCACGTCCCCAAATTTTTAGTTATAATTGACTACTTGAACGGGTCAAACGACATGGCTTGATATTTCCCTCACCACGCCTCCAGTAAAATGTTATGTTGGACGATATTTAGCCTTATTTAAAGTTTAAGAATTACAAAAATTTGTTTTTACTGATTAACCTTTCAAAAGAACTTATAGCTACAGCATGCGTATACAAGTATCCAAAAAATAGCAGCGATTTCCTTGCCACTTCCTCTAAAAATCCTTTATCTTTTATCAAAAATGAAACCAGCATCTTTTAAAGAAAATTGAGCTGGATGGCCATAGCATAGATAAGTTTTTAAATTTATACGGTATTATATTTATGAGGATCTGAGCACTACTTCAGAAACTTCCTTTTGACTAATGCATTGTGTTTATATAAATGGAATTAAATTCAACCTGCTCAATTTATCTTTTCCTATTCAACAAAATTCAGAAATAGAAAGCTCAACTTTAATTGCCGTACTTAGACGATAAAACTGCCAGTTAATCTTACTGCATGATGCATAATCTATTTAGATACTAAAACATACGCATTATTAAAATTTCCCCGTTAAGCACAAAACACTTTAAAAACGTATCAGCTATGAGTGTTACTGTATAAACAGACACTTTATTATTTTATCAAAACTTCTTGGAAAGGCTTGTAACGCATTGAACATCTAGCTACTCAGAGAAATTTGTAACGTATCTTGCAAAATTTAACAGAATTTCGGCAAAAATATAAATTGACTCATGTCGGTATTAAACGGAGACATTTCATTGGGAGATCAGGAGTGACATACGTAGACGCACTTTGCAAATGTGGGGAAAAAAGCAAACATAACAAACACAACACTTTTTATTTTCTGCTGCGCAGATGTTCTGAGAAATAATTTTTTAAATTATTTTTAAATATGGTTAAATTTTAGTGTAGTTCAAGTTTGTGTTTTAACAATTTTAAAAGTAAACAAATAAAAAGTTTCCCAGTGATTTGTTACAGATTTCCTAGTGAACTTGTGTACTACACAAGTGGATTATAGAAGAATACTTGTATCAGCTGGTTTAAATTGGCAAAAAGGATACATATGTAGTGAGCACTGGTTAAAAGGCTTTAGAGTCGACTGAGTGACCTGCCTGGTGTCCCAGTTTCTGACCACTCAGTTTATAAATTACAGTTTTTACAGTTAAAACAAAAGTTTGAGGCTACAGAGAAAAAGTTTCAGTTGTACAAAAACCCCTCAGTAAAAAATTTGCAAAGTGTTAAAAATAAGTTAAGAGGAAGTATACATTTGTTGTTACTCTGAATCCAATAGGATGACATGATGTGGCAATAAAGAGAATACTAACAGCATCAAAAAGAAAGTCGCCTGTCAAGAAAAAAATTAACAAACTAGCTGCTTAATCGAGTTCAATAAGCTCTTTACAACAGCATATACAAGTTACTAACGATATTATAGTATAATAAGAAAAAAAATTTTAAAACTCAAATAAACAATGCAAATAAAGAAACTAACAATATAAAATCATCAACGTTTATCAAATATAAATAAAGACTTTTTATTCGAAAATGCGCAGAAGGACCAAGGACAATTTCACTATTTATGTGGATTGTCTGTCCATCAGTTTAAAACGTGTCAGGTCATATTTACATCTGATTCCATATCCTGAATGTAAAGATGTAATGAAAGCATTTGTTGGTGTTATTGCACAAACGTTTTTCTATTTTTTTTTATTTGTAGACACGCACTTAATTAAAAGTTTCATAACGTTTATTCCCGAAAAGTCTTTTATATTTACTGCATATACAAAAAGAGAAACTTTCCAATTCACTCTATTACTTCGCTTTTGTCTTGTTGCCAATTTCTTAGAGCTCGTCTGGGTGTGTAAAGTAAAGTAAAGCGTGCTTTTATAAGTATTTAGCTCAAAATACTTTGTTGGAAAGTTAATGGGTGTAAATCGCTTAACAATGTTACTTTCAAGCAAATATTAAAATGATTCATATTTAGTAGATCTATTTTTCTGTGGCGATATCCTGCAACCTTCTTCATTAGTTTTTAACTGAATACAGAAGGATTGGAAAAATATTTAGGAAAAATGATACATACTGGGTCTTCAAAGAAAGTTTTACCAGAAATGGTTTGTCAGATGAGCAACATTCTTATCATTTTTCAACTCCCTTTTGTGGAGGGAAACAGAAATTTTCATACCATCTTTGTTAAACATATGTATGGTACATTGAAAATAGATGCTGTTTTGAACACACTTCCCTTCCAGGCATGTGCAAACTTTGTCGGAATCTTCATTAAGTTAAATTTAAGTGTTGTTAATTCATTCAGATATTTTTAGTTAATCCCAAAAAGGCTTTTGCTTTTAAACGCAATGCAAATATATCCAGCTCTCAACTTATCTCTTCAGCGACGCTCAACAGTTCTAGATGATTTATTCGTAGAGATTCTTCATTGTAACGTCTCGCTTTTCCTTGTCTTTTTGTGTGGCCGCCCTTTGAACTCTGTATGCTGCATTCAAATTTGATCCAGCTTCGTTGGTATTGATTATATCCAAACGCAATCTTCGTGATTTGGTTCGATAGACTGTCAAATGTTAGTGGTAACTTGTTGTTGAAAGTTCTTAGGAGCAGTTTTTACTAGAGAAAAATGTTTGCAAGCTCCCAAGAAAGATTTTTTTACTATATGCTACAAAAACAGAAAAGAACATCAAAAGGCCTTAAAGTTCATTACCGTTTGTAACTTCTCTCTTATTAATGATAAAATTTTATCCAAAATTCTCTATCCTCAAAGCAAACAAGCTTCTCATTGCTTTTTGGAAAGCTGTGACCAAGTAAACGCTCGTTAATTATTTTACAGCTGCTGGTGTCACTCCTGAGATTCGCCGTGATGCGATTGTCAATTCCAATAATCCTTTTAATCTTTAAGAGAGTATTGGCGCACTGGAAGTTGTGTATCTAGTAGTATTAAATCTTTTCACTGAGAGCTTTATGGTTATTGCAACTGCCCTAGTTTCAAATAATGACACACTTGAACAAATTATTACTAGGAAAGATTTGATAAAGCCTAAACATAAGGCTTCACCTCGACAATATTGACTGGCTAAGGATATATCACACCGTAAATGCACATGCAATCTACTTCAATTGAGTGCGCTCAAACCACGCCTGTTGCAAAATTGCCTACCATTCATCCTTGATTTGAAAACCGATAAGCAGAGTTTGAAACTGATCGATAACAGTTTTCACCAACTTCTACATTGCAACAATCCAGTAAAGGAAAATAAAAAAATGGACCGAGGGCTGCTTTAGTTTCATTTTAGCCATTAATGATGGCAAAGTCATTTAAAGCAACATTTTGGAAGCACGAAAGTAATAAGTGGATTGATAATATTGCTGTGCCTCTCATGGAGTCAGAAATCAGTCTGCAAGTTTCCACCGTTCAAAATATCAACTCGGACAGTGACATCGATTTAAAGCAAAATTAAAAGGTGGAATTTTGTTTCCTTGAAATAAATTCGATGATAGATATTGTCATGGAGTTTGGCAATTTCAATATGACACATCCTGTTCAAGCAAACTATGGTTAAAATCCATGTAGCACAAGTACCAACGAAGGAAACATGCTCCAGTCGTTCAAAAAGAATCTACAGACTTCATTTGATGTATTACTTTTCCCATTGTTTGGTGGAACAAGAAGATATCAAAATATCGTTAAAAAATGTCTTCAAGACACCGTTAATACCAGGTCTAATTACCGGTTTCAGTGCCATTTACACTGAAAAAAGCAAAAGCATAAGAATAAAAGAATAACAACCTGATCTTGTGTACCAGACTCTGTAGAATAAGAAATTTATACAATTTAAAATTCTTTCCATTATAGCTATGGTGGTGCAGGAGACCCATCGTTAGGAGAGCTAAGGTACAACAAATTTATGGAGAACTGCTTGATCAAGCCTCAGTCTAGAAAAGCTACGCCCAACAAAGAGAGCATGTTTCTTTCATTCATTGCGTTTAAACTTACAATGTCAGGGGATATGTTTTGACCAACATTTTATTCCAGCTGACGAATGGGGATGGTCATTTCGTGAATGGAGCATTGGCAAATGGCTGTTAAACTTTGTTCGGTGCAAGTGTAAAAGCACATCAAGGAATCCATACGGTACTCGAACCTGTTCCTGTCGTAAGAATGGACTATCATGCGTTCAAGTTTGTAGTGGCTGCCAAAGAGAGTCTTGTAACAACTAAGTAGAGCTGCAGAAGCACAAAGATTTTGAAAATGGTAAAAATTCTAATTTTGACCGTATATTTCACATTTTTTAATAGGTTTATCTTCGTGTGGCAGTATTCATTAGACTGTTTTGAAGTATTAGAAAGATGCACTTTTTTCCTAGGCTTAAAATAGTTTTTAAAAGTTTTTTCTGTATAAATGATTAATTTTTACCTCCGGATTTGTATTTTTTTACACCATTTTTAAACCTAATATATAGAACTAGGAAGTAGATTTATTTCCTTGGCTCACATGTTTCAAACGGTTTTAATTCTTATATGCAATATTTAGGTCTTACTTAGCTTTTCTAGGTTGAAAGAATTTTTCAAATAAGCCGGAAGTATTGGTAAAGTGGTAAATTAAGTGAAATTGCTTTAAAAATATTTCCCAAAAGCTATTAACGGGAGCATTTAGTATGCTAATCTACATAAAATTGCGCTTCTAACGGTACCAAATATGTAAGTATTTTAATTTATTCCGGGTCAAACATTATTACGACCTAACTATTAACGTTTAGAACTTCATGTTATCATGGCATAGTAAAATTTTTTACGATAATATTCCGAGATAAGTTTTATCTTAAAAGACATTTTTATTCTTTTTATGCAACAACTTTTGTTCAGCTGTTATTAGTAACTCTCTCCATAGTAAGAAAGAACTTTTTTTGCTGATTCTACAGAAAATTCGTGTCGATTTTTGGGCCGAAAGTTGAGGCGAAATTCGCGCATATTTTTTTCATATTTTGTCTTGCCTTCCCATTTCTTTATTAATAACATTGGAACAGTAGAGAATAAATCAATTAAGAAAATAGTTACCAAATTAAAACAGAAAATTATTTTCTAGTTTTCTCCGTCAACAGAGAATTTTATTGAAACATTATCTAAGCAAAAGAATTACATTCAAATATTCTTAAACATCCGTTGTTTTAATATTTTATTTTGTGTCATAAAACATCAAGTTCTGTTTTATTTTTTCCATAAAGTAAACATCCAATGTTATTCAAACAAGAAATGGTAAATTAGATTAAAAATTGGAATATATTTTAAATTAAAAACAATATTTTTGTTTCACTTTATGATATAGGTATACCATAAAAATCATAAAAGTACTGTCGAAAGAGAATTTATTTCTATTTACAGCTTTATTGTATATTAATCACTGGTAGCGTAAGAAAACTTGTTCTTTGTTGAATTCTATTGCTGTTTTCTTCTATAAACAATTACCATATATCATTTTTAACTTTGGTTTACCAACAAGCTTGCGATGCTTTTGCAAACCTTTATATATTGATTTATAAAATTTATCTATATTTTAAATTCGCCCAATTATAAGGACATTATCTAGCTATACAGTTTTTCACTGTTTGCAAACTTTTAATTCATGATTATTGGTGACAGAACTACTTGATTTTACTATTGCAATCTTACTTTTTTACTTCATACCACTAAAATGTGCAATTAAAGTGTAAACGCACTAAATAGAATACGTGTTAATTTAAATAACAACTCTTTTGCCTGTGGCGTGTTCATCAACCTGCAAAAAGCTTTTGATACAGTCAACCAAAATATTTTATTTAAAAAGTTAAAGCACTACGGCAAAAGAGGAACAGCTAGCAATTTATTTTCATCTTTGCTTAAAAACCGCAAATATTCTCAAAAAACTGTACAGTTTTATGTTTTTCAAGGTTCTGTTCTTGGACCTCTGTTATTTTTAATCTACATAAATGGTCTTTCTAACTCTTTAAAAAACTCCATTGGGTATCATTTTATAGATAATAATCTTCTTTGCATAAGCAAATCATTAAACTCGGTTTGTAATTAAATAAATTTTGATCTACAGTTGCCGCTCGATCAGCGGTACTTTCAAGGAGCCGAAAAAAATGGTCCCACCCATTTAGCAAATGTTCCATTTAATTTCGTCAAAAAAAACACAGTTCTGGGGAAAAAAAATTAGAAGCTCTAAAAATACAGGTGCAAAAGCATACTGTTCAGATTTTTAAAACATTTAGAGCATTTCCAGCCGCCATGCTAATTTGACGTAAACGATGGAAATAAATTTCCTTAGATAATGACCGGAAAACCAGTTAATCGAGGAGATTGAAAAGGAATAAAAGTGCTATGCAAACTGTTTTTCTTGGGAGAAGGAAGGTGCGTAAATATCTTGTTGAAAAATTTGTAAATCTTACTTAACACTGTTTTAAAGCGAACGTTAAAACGGCTTTCCAGCGACCCACTAACCATCAGATGCTTGGTTGTTACACTGAAGACCTCTTGCGAACTCAAGAGCCTAAAGCTTGATGATGTCAGCAGAAATAATAAAAAAAAAAACCATTTTAAAATTATATTAGTATTTTTCAACTCAGTCATTATAATAAATAATAGAAAAATTAAAACAACATGTCATGAGTTACATATTTTTTTTTTTTTTTTGTTGAACGACGTTTCGGGAGACAAACTGCTCCCATCATCAGGTTAGTTAAAATCATCAACTCTAGAGATTTTATAGGTTTTGTGTAGGCTCGAAATGTGTAAACAAATTCTGCGGACCGTTTAGGAAGATT
>JAUZNK010069747.1:0-14140 GCA_035046665.1 Euphysa ruthae
GATAATGTTAACTTGGCCTTTGTAGATTTTTCACAAAAATTTAAACAAACTATTGAAGATATAGCACCCATGAAAACCATTAGAATAAAAAACAATTCTCAAGAGTGGTTTGACAAAGAAGTTGCAGAAAAAAATTAGCTATAAGACAAAAATTTTATAAACAATTTAAAGAGACAAAAACTGATGCAGACAAGGAAATATTTAAGAGCTAAAAATGATGCTTTGGAACTATTAATAGAAAAAAAAGAGATATTTTTACAAATAAACTTATTGAAAGTATATTTAAACCCAAAAATCTATGGAAAACTTTGACAGATACAGAAGTTACAAAATCAAAAAACCCATCTTCATAATCCAATTTTTGTTTAAAACAAGGTAATAAGCTTGTTTTTGATCACCTTCAAATTGCTCATTGTTTTAAAAAATTTTACTTTTCCACCAATCTTTCAAATCCTCTTCAAAAAGCAGCAAACATTTATAATACCCAAAAATCCTAAATTTTTACGGCCAAATGAACATTTCGAAGAAATTTGAGTTCTCAAGGGTCACTGAGGATGTAGTTAAAAACATAATTAATGATTTCGAACTAAATAAGTCACCAGTGTTTGATGAAATATCATCTATGCTCTTTAAGGACGGATGTACTTCTATTTTGAGACCACACAAATAATAAATCTTTCCATCAGGACTATCACATTTCCAGAGGATTGCAAACTAGCTAAAATTGATCCGTTATTTAAAAAAGAGAGCAAGACAGCACCAAAAAACTACAGGCCCATATCGTTATTATTAGTGAAATGTGTTGGTGTCCCTCAGGGGTCAATTTTAGGACCTCTTTTGTTTTTGCTGTATGTGAACGACATGACACAAGCAGTAGACTGAGAATTACTTCTTTACGCAGATGACTCTTGCTTGATTTTCCAACATAAGGATGTAAAAGAAATAGAAAAAGTTCTAAACTGACGTTTTTCCAAACTTTGTGAGTGGTTTGTCGATAACAAATTAAGTGTGCACTTTGGAGAAAAAAAACGAAGTTTACCCTCTTTTCTTCTAAAATGAAAGCTAAAAAAGCAGGTGTGAGTATAATTTATAGAGGAATATCCATTAAACATACCTCAGTAAAATACCTAAGATGCTTATTAGATCAAACCCTGAGTGGAAAGGAAATGGGTCACTATGTTTTAAATAAAATTAATTCCAAACTTAGATTTTTATATAGAAAACAATCTTTCTTAACGCGAGCCTTAAAGCGTGCCCTATGCAATGCTCTGATTCAACCTCATTTTGACTATGCATGTCCTGCTTGGTATTTAGGCTTCAACGAATCACTCAAAACCCGTTTGAAATATGCACAAAATAAATGTATATGATTTTGTTTAAATATGAAAAATCGCCCCCATATTGGCACTAAGCATTACAGAGCCATAAATTTGCTGCCTGTGGATATGAGGATTAATTAAGCTATTGCTGCACACGCATTTAAATTCTGCAGTAGACCCAACTTAATCTACAATCTTTAAAATTTCTGAAAATAGAACAATCCCTTTATGAAACAGCCATCTAAAACTAGATACACCCTTCAGAAGATCTACTATGGGAAAAAATTGTCTGTCATCAAAAGGTCCCTTTATATGGAACAGGCTTTCTAATGAAATAAAATCAATCACAAACTATAATGTATTTAAACATAAGATCAAGGAGACATTACTTCTTTGGATATAGTTCGTAGACCTAATAAATATAAATCATAATTCCATGTTTTTTTTGTTTTTTTTTAACTATGCTTCGGCTTAATCTGTTATTGTGTGTGATGTGTAATGGGACAACAATGGTAATATTGTTGTGATAGACAATTTTTGAGCCTATTCTTGCCACCGTTTATTTTTATCTTAATGGTTTTTTTTTTTTTGTTTATTTTTTTTTTACTGCTGTCTTGTAACTTAATAATAAATACTTACTTACTTAAGAAACTTGTTGTTTGTTGAATTCTCTTGCAGTTTTTTTCTATCAACAATTAATATATACCATTTTTAACTTTGGCTTGCCAGCAAATTTGCCATGAGAGAGTGAGAATATTTTATTTAACAGTGGGAACCAATAAATTTCCTAGAAAATATTTCCCGAAGGGCACACGTGGCAAGTTTTGGAGTACTTAGAACGGCCATTTGCGCCTACGAAATTCGCTCAACCAAAAAACCCGGCCAAATTGAGCTAGCGTTGCATTACGCAATGAGTTTTGCTCACAAACTCAGAGATAACATAGAAAGTAAGTTTCCGCCAGAAGTGGGAATCTAACTCGTGAACTTTCGTTCCGTAGTCAAACGTCCTCCTACTGTGCCAACTGCTCTTAGTGCTTCCGCACACCTTTATATATGATTTTATTTATTTTTTATTAATGTTTTGAAGATAAAAAATTCTAAGTAAAAAGATAACATTTAAGAAGAAATATTATTTTTATATAGTTAGAAAACAGTTCTATATAGCGTTTTTTAGGCATTTTACGAAGCGAGCCTAGCTAAATGTTTTTTGCTGTTTCGTAAATATTATTCTTTATCCACTCAACTGCTTTTACATGACCTTCGAAAATAAAACCGAAATTAATTTTGAGACCTTTTCACCGCCGCGGTTTACCCTTTTGCTCAGTACTAAAACACATATTGATGTGTTAGGAAGAGAAAAAAATTTCCAAAAGATGCTGAAATTTTGGGGGAATTTTCCAAAGACAACATGTTCTCGAAAATTGGCTACAGCATGAGACTCATATATTTTTCCTTTTTCTTTTCGACAAATTAGTTTTTTATATCCAGTCAATGAAAACCAAATATTAATCTGTCCGTGATACCCACGTGAGTAAGATATAAACGACCATATTTACTTCTGATAATAAATTTTTTCCCTACATTGTTTAAAAAATTGAGAGCTTCTGCTACCAGAAAATTCTTCGTGTAAAGAAGGGTTAAGAGAGGCGAAATTAACGCGAAACGATCTTAAAAATAAGTTAAAATTACGAAACATACTTTGAGAGTTAGTTTTTGTCGTTATAGTCATAATACACTCGTGTAACATCAAGCATTTCTTGCCTTGAGGCGATAATATACCTGCAACACATATAAAATATAATCCTACAATTCGATGTGAATTTTATTTGAGTAACTTTACTTAGATATTTATAAACTCATTTAAAATCCCCCACCTAACTCTTCCAAACGCATTTATTTTTACATCCCAGCATATATAGAACTTTAAAAAGGTGTATTTAAAAAAATATTGTTATCTAAAATGTTAGACGCCATAAACGTTTGATATTAAGAATCTAAAAAGTAACTAAACAAGATTTGGTCTGTCACTACTATCTAACCTAACATCACCATCGAGTGACATTATGCTTGTATAGTGGAAGAATTATTTGTGAAAAATAATAAAAACGAGCGATTGAAATTAACTTATGCGCCATATTGTAGCTAAGAACTTATGTGTATTGTAATAACTTTATTTACTTTTGATTATTAAACACCAACATGGTTGAATTTGATGTAAGAGCGTTATTTTAACATTTATTTAAATAAGAAAAGATTAAATGTTCTTATGACTTATCTCGACAAATCTCTGTAATTTTTAATACATTGCCAAAACTAAGTTAACTGATTTTTCTCCGTCTTTTTAATTTATGACCAATAACTATAGCTACCTTACTTTGTTGATAAAGCGTCAGCTGTAGATTTGTTGTTCTATGTAAACTGAAATGAGCCATTATTTCAAATTTTTAAGATTCATTTTCAATTTTGATTCAGTGTGCTCCAGAAATGGCTAGACTTCAGGCCAAAGTCAAAGTTATGTCATGGATAAATTATCAAAATATAATCATAGTCGTAATTATTGTCTAAAAAAATATGTTAGTACTTCATTAGCATCTAATAATGTGATGTATTCACATCGTATTGTATAATACTTAAAAAGCTCGATTTCAACGCCAGCAAGCGTAAAGTCAACAAGTGATAGCAGATTCTAATGGTTCAATAATTTGAAATTGCCATAAATGATCATAACTATCTGAGTTTAAAAGTACTTACACTTCTTTATCTCTGAAGAGAGTATCTTGTCGAATCATGAAAGAGTTATCACTTGGATATTAAATAAATTTAGCCTTGAAGTATCCGAAATCGAAGCAAAATTTTTTTTTCTTTTTTATAAATAGTATTTAGCAGTGGTATAAAGCCTGTTTTATTAACATAGTGTACTCTTTAGTTAATCAGTAAATTTATAAGCGCAAGCGCTATCAAATAACTGGTCAAAATATTTAACAGTATTTAGCAGTATGTAAAACCCTTTTTAATAACTCTTTAGTTAGTCACTAAATCTATAAACGCCAGAGCTATCAAATAACTGGTCAAAATTGGAAAGCAAAATGGTTTTTATTGGTTTAAAATGAATAATGCTTTAAATATATTTTCTTTTCTTAAAGTTTTAAAACTTTTCTTTTCTGAAAAAAAAAAAAAAAAAAAAAACTATGATATAAAATTTCACAAAATTCATCCAAGTGTAGAGTTGACCCGCTCAACTTTACTAAAGAAATATTCTACTTTCCATTTAATATTATTGGGATAATTGAGCCTAAATGATGCCAACTCTGTTTATTTGCTTCTTCTACCAAGATTAAAATTTTGGTCCTATTTCACTAAATTTTTAGTTAAGTCCTTAAGTGTCCCATTTTCTTAAAATTACTCAAAAACTTCGAGCAATATTCGTAAAAATGCCTGTTTTATTCGAAATATAACATGTACAAAAGAGGCTAAGTGTTGCAGAATTCAATTTTGATTCTAGCGCACTTAGTTTAATATACATAAAAAAGAGTGCCTTTAATTAAGGTTTATTTACACTTTGCTAAAGCGACGTAATATTATGTGTGTTACGCTTAAACTAAAAGCGGGCAATATGTGCATTGTTGGCCATTTAACCCCTTAAGTATCATTTTCTCTTAAAATTAAGCAAAAATTTAAGGTGATATTTCTAAGAATTCCTGTTGTGTTTCGAAAAAAATTATGCATAAATGAATTTAAGTACTGCAGAATTTAATTGGGATGTTAGTGTACTCGGTCTCGAATTAAAATTTGTACAGAAAGTGTCTCAAATTAAAGATTGTTTACATTTTACGAAAACGAGATAATATTATGTTAGTTACACTTAAGGGCTTCAATAATCTCATTGCTTTCATGCTATTGCCTTAACCAAAAAAATAAAAAATCTGAAATTTATCTTGCTGGAAAACTGCTCTAAAAATCGTTTAAGATGGCCTAATTGTAGATTTTTACTAATGATAATTAAAATATGCTCCATTGGGAGTTTGCATAAACTTCCACTTAGAGCATC
The DNA here is from genome assembly GCA_035046665.1 of Euphysa ruthae. Classification (NCBI taxonomy): domain Eukaryota; kingdom Metazoa; phylum Cnidaria; class Hydrozoa; order Anthoathecata; family Corymorphidae; genus Euphysa; species Euphysa ruthae. The sequence goes on from JAUZNK010069747.1 coordinate 5,368, forward strand.
GCTAAAAGAGTATGACTGCTCACAAGTCATTTAAAGCGGACAACAAGGTTTGTCTGAGCTAGACACAGGCTTAAACCTCGCCTATTAATTTTCTCAATGAAAGGCTTATTAATATGCTAAAGTGACTTGCTTTTTTCTTGCTTATTAATATGCCTATTCGCTTGGATTTCATATTAGTTAACTTGATTGGTTGTTTAACAGCTTATTTGTTGGCGTACTTATTGGCTTTCTTGCAAACTTTCTTATTGTCTTCGACATTGCCTTCCTTATTGGCTTTCTGATGGGTGATGGGCTTACTCACTAGCGTGCTTAATAAAGATTTGATTACTGGATTTCTTCTTGATTTTCTGTTTTATATTATCGGCTTTCTTATTGGCTTATTTATAGATTTGCTATCTGGTTCGCTTATAGGTTTTATCGCGGTTATTGGCTTTCATTTGGATTATTCATTAGCCTACTTATTGACTTACTTATAGTCTTTTTTACTGGTTTTCTTACTTACTTATAATTGGCTTACTTACTAGCTTACTTATTTACTTGATGACCCCATTAGCCAATTGCTTCTTTATTTTGAAAATTTTATTTGCAAACCTTCGCATTCTTATTGCTTGGATTTACAAATATGATTGGCTCAATTGATTTACTTGGCTTAGCTGACTTACCTAATTCAGCTGACTTGCTTGGCTTGGCCGATTTACTTGTTGCTTCAAATTTAGAGCAAGAGTTATTGATAAATGACCTTTTGATCAAAAAATATCAAATCTTTGGAATTTTATGAATACAAAAGAATGCTTTAAACTTTTTGGTGTTTATAATCCTTGCAATTATATTGTGAGCGGAGGTAAATTGATGGTGAGCAAGTATATTTTGATATGTATTTTGTTAAAATGTCCGTATAACGCAAATAAAGTATTTAAATTTTTGCATACCATGAAGAGCATACATAATCAAAATATGGCTGAATTAATGAATTACATAAAAGCCTTTGGAGAGCAGGAGTTAAATATTTACTGTTTGTGTATAACAAATAAATTTATTAATCATTTTGGAAATTACATGAAAGGCCATAGATTCTCCACTAAGTTTTTCATTAAAAATTCATCCCAGATATTTTACCTGGGTATATTGCTTAGTTTTAATAACATGTAAATTGATGTCAAAACTATCAGTTTTCTTAAGTTTGTATTTACTTACAAAAATTGTAGTTTTAATTTTCTCTTCGCCAGAATGAATGCTTAACTTATTATGAACAAATCTAAGTAAATATTTATGATAAACAAAAGAAAAACTACGTTCATCCACTCAGTATTGAAGAGACTCTGTTGTATTTAAATGGTCACAAGTTGAATAAAAGGAAGTGGTTTCTCTCTCTTCAGCAATGGATGTACAAAACATATCATAAGCGTTCTCCACAATCATGTTACGTAAATACTTATTTTGAGGAAGGTCTTTTGGCTTGGAAAGCTAATATGGATATACAACCTTTTCTTTCAAATTTTGGTGTTATTTAACTATTTCAGTTATTGATTTTGAATCAAAAATATTAGTGTCCTTTTGTTTTAAGAATAAATTTGATGTTTGGGATGATTTTGATGGCAACCGTAGTTTCTTAATTTATTTCCAAAGTTCGTTAGGTTTACCTGCATGTTTGGTTAATTTGTTTTCTACATATTGTATGTTATTAGCAAAAGATATGGCAGTTATTGCTAAGAAATGCATTCAGCTCATGCTTAGGTAATACAAAAAATTAATACTAGACTTTCATTGTACATTGTCATTTGTTGTTAAATATCTTGATATTTTCATCAAATTGTTTTTATCATAAATTCACCATGAATTCTTAAAAGTCTAGTCAACCTCACTTGCGAAAATCAATGGAACAAAATAATGGAAATAAAAGTCAATTTATTACAATTCTGTTGCTTTTCTTTTGACTTTTGGAAAACTTTTCTTATTATTAAATTCGCATATCTCAGCAAGAAAAAATTGTTTGAAGTCTATGAACTTCTGATACGAAGAAGGTTGCTTTTTTATACACTTTTGTCCAAATAAGCACTTATTTTTGGTTTATCCAAGCAGTTTTTAAGTGCTTACCTCAGCAAAATCATGAAAATCGTGATAAGTCTATGCTATGCCATTGGCAGTTAAAAACGATTATAATATCAATGAAAAATTGTGTTTTTCATTGTTGCTATGGGGAAAACTCCTATTTTTTCTAGAAAGGTTGCACTGGAAATAGCTTATCTTAGCCAAGTAAATTTTTTTCAACCAGAAGGTTGCATTTGATTTAATACAACTAGTAGTTAAAGGTCATTTGCTACTGGCAGATAAATCGCGTTAAATATTTACATCTCCCTTTAAAAATAGGCTTATTTTCATTGGGAAACGATAAGTGCCAGAATACTAACAAACGCATGTTATCAAACTAGTGGAAACCGGGATAATAAATTTGGAACGAATAATTCTTCATACACAGTAAAGACATAATAGATTTGCAGAAAATTTTTTTTCTTATATGTGACAGTTATTTAATAATGTGTCCTGTATCAGCAATTTTACAGTTGTCGGAAAAATAACTGTCAAACTCATTTCATATTCGTCAGCATCAAAATTTCCAACTTGATCAGAGTCATCTGTTGAAACTTCGCATTATAGAGATCAAACGCATTTGGTGCGTTTGATCTCTAAAGTAAGTATCCAGCCCCTGGTTTTTTCTATAAAGGAATGGCGACTTCTTTGCGTACTCTCTCGACCAATTCATTTTTTTGGCCTCTTCAAGCTTTATTCGTTTTTTCTGCATTCTGGCCGTATTTTCTTTTTCATAGCGTGGTATTTTCGAACTTCTTCTAAAATCAAATGAAACTCGTTTTGACTCATGACAGCATCTTCAAGCACCTTGCTAACTAGTTCTGCAACTGAATTGAGTTTACTCTCTGCGAGAACGCGGAACTGGTCGTGTTTTTGAGCTTTTATTATTAGCCGACTAGAGGCAAACATTATGCTAGTACTCATAACACCACACGTGTCAGCAAAACCCATGTTAATTGGAACAAGTGGTGCTTCGATCAAAGTCGCTTTGAGGCTTCTGCCAACGCCGCCCAGAACGATGCCTATCACAGTAGCTCCGAAATCAATACCGTCGACAACGTTGAAGACCCGAATATATTCGTTCACAAGGCTTTTACGGAAATAAATCTCGGCCTTTAGCTGGTCTTTAAGTTTGGCTATCTGTGTCACTCCGTAGTCTGTCACAAACTCGTGCATGTTATGGGTTTCGTTTAGTGTAGGGTAAAGTTGTATCTATCTAATTTCTCCATGTCGAATTTATAAGGAACATTTCTTTAATATGGTCATTCAGCCCCATAAATACTACGTAGCTCCTACTCCTTTCCTATGATAATCTCACCGGTCTTGCCATACTGATAACCACTTGGGATCTCTCGTCTCAAAACTCAGAGCCACATTGACTTCGATTTTTATCCTCCAATTACCTTCCTTTAGGAGTGTAGCAAAGTCGATTGTAGTGAACCTATTCCAACCATCATATGTTTTAGTGATATACAGGGCACGGTATTTTACCGTAGACTCAATCAATATCGCCCTGTCGTAAACCATCCTTATTTTGATAAACACCTGGAGGTGTTTCGTTGCAAGAGTAAATTGTATTTCTCCATATCATTGCTCACCTGAATAATCTTTAAAACCAGGAGCACTGGAAGACCAATGCTCACCGGGTTCAACTTTAGGACAAGGATCACCGGAGATCTCCACGCTCATCAGATTCTTTTTTAGGGCCAGAAGCACATACAACTCCACGCTCGCCTAGTTCAAATTTAGGACCAGAAGCGCCTGCAGATTCACACTTACAGTGTATTCTTTTAGGACCAAAAAGAGCCTAGGTCTCCTTTAGGTCCAATTGGCCCCGTTAAACCTTGTCAGTTTATAGTGCCATCGGGCTTAATATCATGTCTAAATTTGTTCACCATTTCTTATATTTAGGTTACATTTCGGTTTATGAAGCCCCATTGTTTGCATCTAAGTCGCAAACGTGGATCAATATAATGTGCGTGAGATAGATGAACTATTAGGGGTCTACATTGCTCATTGGTCGCGTCAATATAGAACTCCATAAAGCGATCAATAGCACCGGGTGTTATTTAACAACCTTAGCTATTGACCACATTTTTTCGGCTGGAAACTGATAGAGACACATGTAGTCCATTTTTCAACGCTAGCGCTGTGAATCTCCACTTCCAAAACACCAATGTGATACGAGGATTAGTGTAATTTCATCATGGTGACTACCAGCACTTATCAGGTGACTGAAAACTTCAACCGCTCTGCCTCTTCTATCAGATCAAATTGACCATATAAACGATCTCATGAAAAAGCAAGATGAAGCAATACTTCGCTATGTGCTTGTCCAGGAGAAACGAGAAGGGTAAAAAAGTCAATTCAGCATCAGACATCCTTAGAGGAGAAATTGGCTGCACTAGATAAAGACGATTCTATTAGCCCAGTTGAGGTGCTCAAGGTTAAATGCAAGATGCCGAGATTGTAGGCCGAACAAGCATAAACCAATAGATTTGAATGCTACGATATAACACGGAAATTGTTAGGTCCATCAGTTTCCACAAGCGAAATGGGAAAGCTGATTACCCATTTCAAGATAGTACCCACATGACAGCGCTTCGCTATTTTGTTAATGGCTCGCAAGATTTAAATGTCATTTTCTCGGTAGCTCGGAAAAATTCTTCGACAGCAGGGAATAGCGTCTTCGATATTTCCGCAGAATATACGACCATTGTTAGGGGGTCAAATTGGTAGATCTAAAGGATCAATACTATTAACTCCTAGAAATGAGAGTCCCAGTAAAGCTTACTACTGATACGAAAAGCCGCCATTCTCTTCATCGCTATTACCAAGAAAGTGGAGCATGGTCTCATTACGTGCAATGAGACACAGGAAATCTTTGGGGTGGAATCAAGCATGTGGCAGTCCCTCTATTGAAAGACATTGTTAAGGCACTGATCAATCTGTTTGCACACGGTCTGAATAGGGATGTTAACCTAACCGATAGATCTTATCGAGCCATGTCCAACCTCGATGAGCAGCGATAACCTTATCAAACCATGCTAGTCACGCTATTGTCAAAAAACAAGAGGTAGTGTGAGAGTGGTGCTGGACAGCTCGAAGGATGGTATTCAGATACACCGGCACATTTCGAGACCAAGGGTAAGATGAATACGGGCTTTATTGCTCGAAATTCTCTCGTGGCAGCAGAGCCTATTGTTAATGCTGCACTGACAGTACCTGTCACATTCCACCCGTTTCTGAAGATGATACGACAAAAACAGGTACTACTGAATGCTATTGCCGTACAGTTGTCCTTAACTCGAACAAAGCCAGATTTTGCGTTGCTAGCCACCAAAAGGTTGGCTGGAGACGCTATTAGAATCACATCTTCCCGGTAGTTTGTCAACCAAGTAGAACTGACAGCCACTGCCAGAAATTTCACGATAGAGTGTATGGCGAAAGAGAACGTTCTGTAATCTATGGACAGATAAAATTTCTACCAGCAGCAAGAGACTTGCAGGACTCAGTTTAAACTGAAGGATATATGAAGAGGGCCTCTGCCTAGCCACGTAATTGAAGCTATTTAGCGTGCATAGGCACTCAAAGGGGACGAAATACAGAACCCCTGCTGCTTTGCAAACTATGGACTGACTCGGCTACACATGACCACTGGCTCGGTAGAGGTGCCTGAAATAGCCTTCGAGCCAGTTATTACTGGAACAAACTTGAAGTGCTACTCTGTCGCAGGGTATCTTTCCACACTAGATGTCGCCAGTAAGAATTTTTTATCCTTTATGATAAACAGAAATATGCAGTGAATTTATTAAGTATTTTGTTACTGTTGGTCCCAATTTAGCTATAAACATTCCTCCTGTAAATGAAAGCTTTAAAGAATTTCTGAAAAACTGAATTAACTCAGTTCTTTCTGACAACGACCTACCTCAACAAGAGTTTAATAAAGCAATTATTGCCCTTAAAACAGATAAAGCTGCTGGTTACGACGATTTAAACAGTAAAGTTTTCTTACATATTATAAGCAGCATCAGAAAACCTTTATACTTCATCTTAAATTCATCTCTAAAAGAACGAACTTACCGTGATATTACCGTGAAAGTCTTTAAAATAAAACCTATTTTTAAAAAGGGTAACCCAGCATTTCTCTCTAATTTCGTTAATTCCAAAAATCTATGAACGAATTATGTATAACAGACTTTTTTCTTACTTTATTTCTATTAAAATCCTTTATAACAAACAATTTGTTTTTCAAAAACACTGCTCTCCTGAACCAGCTAACCTTGAACTCGTTGATCAGGTAACAAAATCTATATTTTTGTTAGGGGTTTTTGTAGACCTATCCAAAGTGTTTAATGCAGTTAATCAATATATCATATTAGACAAATTATGTTGCTATAAAATTTAAGGTAGATCGCATTTGATTGGATTAAAATCCTAAATCTAGAATTAATTTTATGATTAATAAAAGCTCACAATTATAAAAAATTCTGTGCGATGTTCCACAGGGATCGATTCTGGGTCAATTACTTTTTTTAATCTAAATTTAATTTAAGTATTCAATACCATATCATCGATTAATTTTGACGGCGACAGAAATTTTTTTCTTAGAGATAACAATGTCAAAACCCTTTTTAACGCCATCAGCCATGAATTAGAAAAATTTAATGCAGTGTTCAAGGCAAAAAAACTTCCGTTAAATACAGATAAAACAATAGTCACAGTTTTCACAAGATCTCACAAGCCAATAACCTTCCCTTAAAATTATCAAATTTATCTCTGAACCACAAAATTACCTAATAAGAAAATTTTTTGAAATTTCTAGGTGTTTTAATTCATGAGAATTTATCTTGGAAAAGCTATACCACAACATGTGCTATTGGTCTGCTATACAAAGTGGGACCTTATCTAAATATGCAATACATATTTTATACATATTCACCTTTCATATGTGAATATTGTTTGGGGGACTACGTATAAAACCAAACTAGTGAAAAAAGACGTCATAGCGTATTACCTGTAATAGAGGACTTAATATTTCTGAACATTTACAAGTTAAATAGTTACCAAATCTAGATTTTTATTTCAATAATATTTGTGTTTGTCAACTCAGGCATTAATAATTAAAGAGATAAAACGCATTTCATGAGTTATAAAAGTTTATTGATGATAGGAGCAGCATGACTCCTGAAACGTCGCTCAATAAAATTTTATAACTCATGACATGCGTTTTATCTCTTTAATTACTAGATTTTTATGTTCAAAATTACAAAAAAACAATCCTCGTCAAGTTTTGATCATTTTTTTTTAACTCAATATTTACCACATTAACTTGCGATCTATCTCATAGAAAACATTTATTTAACCAAAAAACTCCTGTAAACTGGTAGAGCATTCTACCTTTTACAGAGGTCCTAAGCTTTGGAACTCTCTAAAGTTGTGAGTTAAAAGTTCTCAAAAGTTTTAATATCTTCACAAAAAATTTCTTGCTTATAATCCACTATAAACTCTTTTTAGCATCAATCGAACGAAACTTTTTTATTCACTTATCTTTTAATCACTTAGTAATTTGTTTAATTTAATTTTTCCTCCCCATCCTATTTGTTTATTGCTATTTTTAGGATTTTATTTGTACTCACTGTTAGCTCTAGCAACAAAAAACTCTAACATAATTCCTGCAACTAAAATTTATATCTTACAAAGGGTTCTATGAAAAGTTACTCGGTGTTCTCACCGTGTCTTATCTTCTAGGTTTTCCCTCCAATCTGAATATAGCAAAGTTTTCTATATTAATTGTTTTTTGCTTTATTTTGAACTCGTGTAATTATTTGTTTTTATTGGTCATTCAAACTTGTAACGTTTATGAATGTTTTTTTAGTATTTAGCAGGGAAATAGGTTGTATATATACTCGCTATATCTTATGTTGGTAGATATATAATACTTAAATAAGTTGTGGTATCACTAATAAAACGCAAAGTAAAAGTGAAAAATTTTGCAAAACACGTACCGTAGTGTAAACCTTAAACTATATCCTATTGACAGTAAAATCAATCTCGATATGTCATTAAAACGTGAACATGATGAGCTGGCCAAGAAAATACGGAGCATCCGTCAGAAAAACTAAAACGTTACACGCCAGTTTAATCCATTTCCTATTGATTATTACAACAAACTCGTTGCCGCACTTGGCATCAAACCGACGAAAATACCTTAATATGGGAAACCTTGTGACTTGTCAGCACCTAGGCGTATTTGCAAGACCAAAGATGATGGCAATATCTATTTTCGATGTATTAGCTACGTATTATTAGGAACAGAGGATAATATAGGTGGTATCAAGGACCAGGTTGTATAGTACATGAACAATGACATTAATGAGAAACGTAATCAACATGTTGCAGATTATATTGCTTACTGAGAAGTTTCGAAATATGGAAATTTGGCGACAGATGACAGATTTTTTTGAAAATTTTATTTTATTTCACGATTACCAAAATAACAAAACAACAAGCAAGGTGACTTTTCTTTAATATATTTTAATTTTAGACAAGGATATCTCATGCAATATTTATTTTCTCAAATTTTCAGAAAAGTTCGTTGTATACCTACACACACACACATACATACATACATACATACATACATACATACATACATACATACATACATACATACATACATACA
>JAUZNK010069758.1:0-14140 GCA_035046665.1 Euphysa ruthae
TATTATTAATGGATGTATTTGTGTCAATATTATTAATGGATGTATTTGTGTCAATATTATTAATGGATGTATTTGTGAAAATATTATTAATGGATGTATTCGTGTCAATATTATCAATGGATGATTGATGGATGATGATTCTCAACATTGAACATTGAACAACTTTGAACCTCCAAATTGCCCAAAAATAAAACAACAAAGAATTATGCTGGCTAATTCAACAGGTTTATATATGGCTTTACCAAACACTGTACCTCCATGATTCACATATACTTCATCGATTAGCACAATAAAGGTTTTTCTTGGATTTTTGACTTAATATTTTTTAAGCTATGATATTATCAACATTTGAAACTTTAGATGTTAAACCTGTCAACGTACTTATGTTTGGTAGTTTTTAATCCTCTCTTAACCAAGTGTTTGAGGTGTTGCAAAATAAGCAAACGCACAAACGACAGTCTCCAACTTACATTTCCTTTCACCAACAAAAACTGGAGATACATATGAAATTCGCTTCAGCAAAATATTTTTCACCTTTCTCAAATAAATTTAGAGGGTAAAGAGCCAATTAAATTAATTAATGAAAATAGGTTTAAATACGGTTAGTCGATAATGAAGAAATTGCACATGAGATTCCACAATGAAATGCATCGTAAGAAAACTCTCTGTGCACATGTAAGGAAAAAGTTAAATAAAATCATTACAAAAATAGGAAAAAATGTCAAATCGGCAATCCAAATTATCATCAAATTTCAGTTTTATATCATCAACACTTATTATGGTGTCTTTTGATTTAAAAATATCAAATTTATCAGGATTTGTATTTCTAGATGAAGACAATGCTTTTTCAGTAATTCTACGTTGGGTTAGTGGTGTTGGTATCTCATACTTGGAGGAATATTTGGGAAAATTGAAGGTCTTTAGACCAAATTTCCTATAAAATTTTAGCATTTGTGCATCCTTTTTCTATTTCAATTGCAAACAACAGTATCAGGGTGATCTAGAATATTATCACGAGGTAAACATGCAACCCTTTCGCACAAGTTCCATTACATTCGGTAACACAAAAACATTTTGGCAATTTTCTTTTCATAAAATTCACTTGTTTAAACACTCATCAGATTATATTCAGCTCCTTTATTTCTCCTTGAGAGCTACAACAAACGAGTGCAGCCAGACGTTGTAATGATACCATTACAACATCTGGCTGCACTCGTTTATGCAGCCAGATACCAACATACAGGATATTTTTTGACAATTTTGCGTCATTTTATTTTATCTCCCCTATAGTGTGTGAGCCAAAATCAGAAACAGTTATCCCTCAAGCTATGCATTGAGTAGGCCTGTAGAAGAGGTCACCTTGAATCTAACCCATGCAAGCACACAAAATGAAAATTAGACCGTAATGATGATGAAAAGTAAAAATAATCACCTCTGAAGGAAGTTCAATATATTGCTTCACTCGTTCAACTGCAATAATGTTCGTCTCTAGTTCACTTGTCATTCGAACCAGCCAACTTAATGTTTGTGTAACCTGTATGATATAATATATAGCATATATGCAAATTCTAAGTTTTGTGATTTTTATATTATACACAAAAATACGTAGGTTAACATTCAATGGTATATAAATCAAGCCATTGCTTATGTTAGCAAATGATTTTTTTCAAAAAAGATACCTTCAGTATTGCACTGCAATAAAAAAGATACCTTCAGTACTGCACTGCAATAAAAAAGACACCTTCAGTATTGCGCTGCAATAAAAAAGATACCTTCAGTATTGCACTGCAATAAAAAAGATACCTTCAGTATTGCACTGCAATAAAAAAGTTACCTTCAGTATTGCACTGCAATAAAAAAGATACCTTCAGTAAAAAGACAAGCTGATGAGCAGTTTACAAATTTGATAAATATTTTTAACATTTTTGCGATTGCAGCAAAACAATTTTCATTTTTAACTTTGAACTTTTTTACGTAAGAGACATATTGAATCTTTCTGAAGATTTAAGATAAAAAATTGTAAACTTCAAGATATTGATTTCAAAACTTTGCGAAGGCTCTCCATATAATTTATTTATTTTAAGAACTACTGATTTATTTATTGTATTATTATTAATTATTATTATTTATTATTGTTTATTATTATTATTTATTATTATTAATTATTATTATTTATTATTGGAAAAGTTTGCTATGGAACCTATTAAAATTGAAATATCAAAAAGCGATCTTCAAATATTCATGTAAAACAAATAGTTTCAGAAGTAAAGACAAGTTTCTTTAGCTTCGATATTACAATTGCATTAAGGGGTTAAGAAGGTTGTGACGGAATTTATATCTCAAGTAGCTTAGAATAAAGTGTGCCAGCAGCTTGAATGTTGAAAGTATGTTGGGGGCTTGGACAATGAATCTTAAATAAAGCATTTTTTTAAATCGATGACACTGAATTACAAAGGCAACGTGTTAACTAGTTCCAAGTTTTGACACAAATAGGGGAAGATTGTATTAAAATAGTTTGAGGTGAGGTAAATTCGTGAAATAGCTCTGTTTGATTACAGTTATTATGTTTTGCAGGCAGCATTTTGGAAAGATATTCAGAAAAATCACCATTAGCAATTTTATATTATCTTTGCACTTTCATTATCGAAAAGGATGAAATATAAACTTTAAAATTCTAGTTGTAGGAATGCAATAGTCGTAATACCTAGATATGAAATAAGTTTATTGTATAGTGAAATGTTATGATAATTGCAACAAATCATATAAGTATTTAAGTGCCATGTACAGCATTTAAATGCTAAAATAGATACCGGGCCATATAGATCAAGTATGATGGATAAAAAACCGTTGTGATATCACAGGTCTTGGTGAGATTTAGGACATATAAGTGTATATGAAAAAGTAAATTGTCACATTATTTGCTTCACTTACCCGTAACTTTATGCAAAACATTAAAAAGAATTAATGAGTGGAAAAAAATCATAATATTGATTTTTGCCTCATTTATCTCAGGTTCTTGTAAGACCATGAACTTTTGAGAAAATTTATTTCAGGACTAAAAAAAAAAAAAAAGAAGTTTTACAGAGCAAATTCACGTTTACCCAAAATTGGGCTAAAGAGAATTTCAAAAAAAAAAAAAAAAAAAAAAACTATAAAAAATAATCCTAAACTAACTAAATTACCGAATTATAGTAAGGGTAAGAATTACCTGAAGTGCATATGATACTGACAAACCAATGAGTCCAGGTGACAATACGCCTCGATTAACAATACAAAATAATGCAGCAGCAGTGGTGATGAGATGTCCACAAAACTCTAAACGTATTCCTAGCCATCTAAACAATACAACAAAGATAATTTATGTACAAATTTATAAAAAAGCTACCTTACTATTTAAAAAAAATAACAAAAATAGTTTTCTTGACTTTTCACCCTAAATATCAAATATCAAGTTTAATCATCCATGAAGAGAAGGGTTTACGCTAAGAAAAGAAAAAATAGAATAATAAAGTTTCGTTAAATTTTAACAGTTAGCAACACACCCCACAAATTCTCTACCAGTTTCCCGTCCAGAAATTCATCATAAAAAAACTCCAAGCCTTAGAACCCATCACCACTAAACTTTCTCAAGCATTCACCAAAAATTTACTGCTATTCTCTAAACCAATTCTTTTGAAAATCTCTAGCAAGCACCAAATTTTTTAAAATTTATTTTTTTCTCATCAACCCCTTTAACTGGAAATCAAGATGTCAAATCGTTTATCAAAACGATTTATTATTTCGTAGAGCAAATTATAAGAGATAAAAGAAATGAAAAATGATGCTTAAGCGCATTCGCTTTTATAATAATGAAGTTGAACATAATGCATAAATAAACATAATGCCAAAAATGAAAATAATTATCATAATTAAAAATATTGGCTTAGTACCATAAAACAAAATTTTTGGCTAAGTCTTTATTTTTGTTTAAAAATATAATCCATTAATTCATACCAAATTTGAAAAAAAAAAGAAATTAAATATTGGATTTCAAAATTTGTCATTTTCAGTTGAAACTATGGGCCATTTTTGGGCCCAGTACTGGAAAACAATAATTTTCAACAGGTGGTTATTTATGTTACAAGATGTTTTCAATGGTCTATTAACTTTATGCTAAATTTGAAAAAAAATAATAAAAACATCATTTTCAGTGAAAACATGGCCATATTTGGGTCCAGTACCAAAAAACCAGATTATCTCACAGGTTACCATTTAGGTCTACTGATACCTTCAATGGTTCTTTAAAATGATGCAAAATTCAAAAAAAGAGAGGAACTGATTCCGAGAAAAATTTAAAAACATTGTTTGTAGGCTTGAAATATTTTGGAATATCTGAGCATCGAAATAATGATGTAACCTCACATGAAAGTATTGAAATAACGATGTAACCTCACACAAAATTCCAGAAAAATATAATTAACGGTTACTGAGAAAAAGTGTTTCAGATGTCTTTTTACTCAAAACACAAAAATAATTACCTGTTAGAAGAAATACTTGGAAAAATTGCCTCTAAACTGAAGTTAATGAGCTTCTCATTTTCTTCAATAAATCTATCTGCTAATCGATAAGCACGAATCGTACTAGCACCATTAATACTTTCAAAAAAATGACTTAATATAGGTGATCGTCGCACAGACTCCATTCTCTTCAACTGTCTGGAAGATGCTACGTAGAACCGCTACAAAAACAAAAACTTATGGTATGATAAAAGTTTGCAAAAAGATTGAAAAAAAAAAAAACAAAAAACTAAGCAAGCAGATACAAGAAAAAGACATGACTCAAGGGATAATTGCATCAAGTTTTAAATGAAAACAAGTATTTCAGTGATAAATGGCCTCCTGGATTATATCCAATGAAAAATCTAAAAATCTCCAAAAAATGACATTTTATACTTCTATATTAAGTAAATAAATGCAAATAATATGGTAACCATTGGTAACCATTGCAAAATCACCAAAATAAAAATGAAATAGTTTGTATAGAAAACACAAGTATTAAATATTAAATTGATTGATAGTATTAACATTGTTTGTCAACCTTTGATAACAATATTACGATTATTTATACCGGATAGCCAATTGTACTGTTATTAATGTGCGTCCTGTTTAAATCGGTTATGTATTTAATAAACAAGATAAATATAAGATTTTATAACAAAATTTGCAAACACGATTTAAAACTTTAAATGTTAGACTTGAATATGCTTTTAGGAAGAATGACCATGTATGACATGGTATGACTACACCCAAACAAAATTATTTCAAAATAACACAAATGACAAGAATAACATAAAATAAAATTTCAGCAGCATTGAAAAATACAATAACGTCATTTTTTGACAAAATTCAATTCATTTTAGGTAGGACCAGGTTAGGTAGGACCAGGGCCGCCATCATAGTTTTTTTCACGAAGAATTAATTAATTTGTTTGTGTTTAATTTATGCTTTGTGCATTGGAATGATTACGCATGTTACTTATTTTCTACTCCCTCTACTCATTTAGCTAAGACAAAATACTTTCAAGATGTTATAAACAAAATAGTTGTTGCAGAAGGGATTCATAAAGAGAGTATTTATAGATTCATAATTTGTAATTTCTCTTTTACAAATTGCTTTTCTGTTGGATGTACGGTTATGAAGAGCAGTAAGGTTTTTTGTCCAGTGTAAGGTAACTTTTATTTCATGACTTAGTATCAATTTATACACTAAAAAAAAAGCGATCAGAAAGGAAGGAATTGCTCTATTACTCATTTATTTTGTTTCAATTACCTTGTTAGAATATCTATCTAGGAACCTATTACGAACTAAAAAAGTGTATGAAAAAAATATTATTGATTATTAATGATGATTATTGGAATAACAATGATAATAATAACAATGATAACAAACCAGTGTATAATAAGGATACCAAATTTTTATTAATGTCACAATGATACATTTCCTCTTTTATAGTGATGTCTAAGTCATTTATACAACCAAACAAAAAAAAAACGCATGCCAAACGAGTCAGCTCCTCTTACTCTTACATTTACACTGTGTAAAAAAATATATGATGAAATTCACGAGAACTATGAAGCTCAACTGTGAAAAAGCAAAAGAGACTGCTAAAAGTTGGAAAGGTTTAGAATAGATAACAATTTGAGGTTGTTTTTATGCTAAATAGGGTCTTAGCCAAGGCAGGGACGGATCTACCGATTTTATTCTCGGTGATAAACCAGCAACAAAAAGTTTCAAAAAAACTAAATACACTACTTTTTATATTAAAAACCAAGTTTGAGTTAATGAAACTTAAAAATATATTGGTAGTACTTGTAAAATTCACAAGGATTTTCCATATTTTCTAATAAAGGAGTTTTAAAAATTTCAATAATGGTTAATGGAAGGATAACATTTTCAAAATCGCTGACACCTAATTATTAGAAATTATATTTCTTAACATAACCCAAAGCTTCATCATAATGTAACATCACAGTGTAAAATTTGGAGAAAAGCCAAAAAACAATTTTTGTCGTTTTCAGGTCATAAATTGGTCCCAAACCCCAAAAGTGAATTTTTAGCAGGTGGCCATACGAAAAAACTCTTCATACTTTAACTTCATTGCAAAATTTCAAAAACAAACTTTTCTATAGTTATTATTACTTCACCTCAAAACTAATAATTCATTAGGTAGAATATTTTAAATTGGAGGGAATTCTTGCCATATGCAACTTGTTGCTGGTAGTTTATCTATTGCCTAGACCTTACACTTCAACCATCAAAATCTGTCTAGTATGGATGCTATAACTGCAGTCTAACTCCAAATGTTCAAAAGACACAATGTAGGTTATAAGACACAAAGAAATAGAAAAATAAACTACTTGCCAAAAGTACATTTACAAATTCCCAGGCCACAATTTGATCATCCTTTTAAAGGCTATGAAGGTGTTTGAACAAACTTTTATTTCATTTTTTGAACAAGGTTGAAATTGTGCCATACACAATGCTACATGTAGGTGGCAGTTTCACTAGTGACTTAATAGTGATAATCTTTAGAGAAAACACATACGAAAGCAGTTTGTTTTGTGTAAGGTTTTATACACTTTAACCATTAAAATCTGGAGATGTCCAGTATAGATGCTATAACTGCAGTCAAATTCACTCAGCACAGTGTCATTTGTAGGTTCTATTTAGAAGATCGATTTACTAGAATTTTTAATAAAAATCTAAATCACTAGACAGTAGAAAAATAAAACAAAATTTGAAATAGCTTAATATCCTGAGAAGTGCTTAAATATGCCTAATCACCAGGGAACAAGTTTTAATGCTTGCATTTTGCAAGCTCTCATAACGTTATTCCGAAGGGAAGATTGAATAATCAATTAAAACCATTTTCTTATTTTTTTCACATGGCAAAAAAATCTCACTAAATATTTTTAACTTACTTTACTACTTACCACATAAAAGAAACACGAGAAATCAATATAGAGAGTAAGGTGTATGTGTATGGTGTATCTGCAGTAATGTGTGTGTAATATATGTCAAGCTGTTACTTTTAGTCAAAAAATCATCTACTGAAAGTAAAAATTAATAAAATTATAGAAATTCAGTGAAAAAAAAATTATTCAAGGTTCATTGTTTGATGAAATTTGATATTACTCTTACACTTTTATCAAAACAACTGAGATACTTAAATAGTCAGGAATAATATTTTAAAGCAAAGTATCAAACATTAACTTGTTTGAGTGAAAAAATGTATTTAACGGTCTTCATTTAACTAATTCGGAGAAAAAAATAATGAGAAGAGTTTTGACAATTTATCAAAAAATTGATGCTTTTGACAAAACACCAGATTTCATATTTAGCAGGTAAAACGAAGATTAAAGAAAAAAAATCATAATTTCAAAACAAAGTAATGAACACACTTAACGAGCACACTTAATGAGCACACTTAAATGTGTCAGTCATTTATTATTGTACACACACCTCAATTAACTTAAATATTTCAGTTATTTATTAATGAACACACACATCAATTAGCTTAAATGTGTCAGTTATCTATTAACGAACACACACATCAGTTAACTTAAATGTGTCAGTTATCTATTAACGAACACACACATCAATTAACTTAAATGTGTCAGTTATCTATTAATGAACACACACATCAGTTAATTTAAATGTGTCAGTAATCTATTAACGAATACACACATCAATTAACTTAAATGTGTCAGTTATCTATTAACGAACACACACATCAATTAACTTAAATGTGTCAATTATCTATTAACGAACACACACATCAGTTAACTTAAATGTGTCAGTTATCTATTAACGAACACACACATCAATTAACTTAAATGTGTCAGTTATCTATTAACAAACACACACATCAGTAAACTTAAATGTGTCAGTTATCTAAACTGAATGTAAAATACTAATGCGAAAGTAAAATCTCAAATTTGATGCAATGTATATTCTTTGTATATTCCAGTATAAAATATATTATTGTGTTTGCAAAAAACCTTTGTTACTATTTAAAACAATATTTTTTTGAAAATAATCTTTGACTTTCACTATCTAGTGGTGTATTTTCAATCTTTGGAAAGAAAGTTTTTTGATGCAACAGAAAGTGAAAAATTCCCTACTGG
Source organism: Euphysa ruthae (assembly GCA_035046665.1). NCBI lineage: Eukaryota > Metazoa > Cnidaria > Hydrozoa > Anthoathecata > Corymorphidae > Euphysa > Euphysa ruthae. Next base: position 8,666 of record JAUZNK010069758.1, read on the forward strand.
TCATACATTTTTTCAAGTTTAATTTCTCCTTCTCAAATAGTTGATAATGATAAGCACCAACTCAAAAACCTGAAAGAGAGTACTAAATTTGAGCATAAATAAAATCTTTGTTGACTTTTTTTTTTAGAGAATTGTTCAAACAATCTATCTAGCTATCTAGTTACCTAAAGAAAGTATTACAGAGAATTGGCCGTAAATCCTGAAAATCAACAGGGTATTGTTGCCATACAGAAAAACACTGAAATAGCAATACCACTGAGCGATAAAGTACATAAAAAACAATACAGTACCTGTGATAGAAAATAAGCAATTCCAATTGGAAGAAAAGCTGCTAAGAAAACAGGAGTAGTGTAGGATATAATAACAACAGTAACAATGAGAGTAAAGAAGCAAACCACAAAAGATTTCAAATTCTTAGGAATCGATTCATCAATAACATTTATGTCTTTTGAAAAGCGATTCACAATTCTTCCCATTGGTGTTGTTTCAAAGAAAGACATTGGACAACGTAAAATACTTTCTAATAAGCGATTATGAAGCATACGTGAAGCTGATACAACACCAATTGCGAGTACATACGATTGAAGAAGCACAATAAAAGATTGTAGCATCCCAATTCCAGTGTAAACTTCAAGGTAATAGTCCCGTTGATCATTTGTGATATTAAGATCAGAACTCCATTGAGCTAGCCAGAAACGAGACCACAACGTAGAACCTTCTGCGGTAGCACCCAACGTTAAGAATAAAAACATCACAAAAATTCCAATGTAGTAAAAATAAATGAGGAAAACGGATCGTTTTACCTATAAAGCAAAAGTATAATTAGTGTGCAATATTCAGTGATTCTCATTCATAGGCAGTAAGATATTTGGATGGCCTAAGGTAATTTAACATAAATTTTTAAAGTAAATTCCAATTTTAAATGGGTTTCTTTTTAATATGATATGAATATTTAATAATGTTGTTTTTAATGTATTTTTAATATGATCAAATTTTTCAAGTTTTGATCAATGTGAGAATTCATTAAAAATACTGTTTGAAATAAGAATGCAAATGTTAACAGTCAGAAAAAAAAATATAAAATGCATATTGCTAATAGTTTCTGTGTAACTGAATGATTTTAATTCAAAAGAATCATTTGATTATTTCAAAAATTATTTTCATTTCATTTCCAAGGTAAAAAAGTTGCAAGGAATATGGCTTGAAGTTTATTCTTAAACGCCAACATGGGTCAAACGCCAACATAGTTCATTGGTTGCAAAAATCTGAGTTTTCATGCGATGTGCAAGTGGTGAAAAAAAAAATTCAAGATATTTTATTCATTTTCTTTATTTAAAAAAAGAGAATTTAACCTATTGATTCGCAGCAAATTAATATTTAGAAAATATTTGCGTGTTTTTTTGCATTATTGCAAGATGCTTTAAATTTTTGCTTACCTGACCAGTTTCTGATGTTTCACCCTTAATAAGAACATTATCTTTAGTTGATTCTTTATGTAGTTTCAAAATCTCATCAATATTTTGATCCATTGATTTATCTACTTGTTGAGATTCCTTCAAAAACTTTACCTCAGGGACATTTTCAATGCCTAAATAACACATAACACTGAATGAGAGTTGTCATCATGTAATTATGATGATTACTTTCTAAATTTAAGCAAAGTTTTAAATAATAGTAACTAACAGGTTTTTAAAAAGCACTAACGAGGAAATTAAATAGACAATAAAAAGAATCGCGTAACTTTCTGGAACTTTCTGAAATAAAATTGATTGTCAAAAACTTTTTAATATTTCAGTAGATTTCGGACAAAATTTTGTCCGACAAAATTTGACCACTTCTTGGACTTGGTGAATTTTTTTAGATAATGAATATGCAGCAAAAGACATTATTTTTTAACATCGGACAAAAAACCATCAGAATTAAAAATTCTGTAGGAAAAATATAAGATTTTTTTCGTCCAAAGAAAAATCCTAGGTTAGCATTAAAGCTAATCTAATAAGCTGGAGAATCTTATTGCAGTAAGCACTTTATTTACTTATTTACTTACTTACTTACTTGTTGGGGGCCAGAGGGTTGCAAAACCCAGAGGGTGTGGGAGGTATTGCTATTTAGCCTTACTTTGATGGTTAGAACAGCTCATAATTACTTGTCTTTCAGAATTTGTTCCATGCTTTCATTGATATTCCCAAGCAAGAGGCCATGACAATCGTGGAGAATATCGAAACCGAATTGTCAAAAATGTCACGGGTTCAACTCAACCCAAGAGCAAAAAAATTTTTGATTGCTAGAAAAATTGTTTGATTGCAAAAATAACAAAAATAGGAGCGTTAAATTCCCAAAACAGGACCCATATTAATAACAGTGAAATGACTACCCTGTATAAATAATCGTAATATCATTATCATTATAATATTGTCCACATTCTGTATTATACGCAACCAATATCATGGAACATGTCATATTAAACTCTCCGCTTGCAGTGGAGTAATTATCATAATTCATTCTGAATAACCTTGTTATTAGAATCAAAGTAAATAAACAACAAAATGGCAAGACGGTCTTTTTAAAATTTTTTGGTTCATAAAAAACAACAACAATTGATTTAAATGATGAATCCCAAAAAAAAAATTATGAATACTCGTTCCAGATTGCTAAAGTACTTGAATGACAGAAGCAGTATGAGTCCTGAGGCACTCACAACTAAACCCCATGTGATAAAATTCACTGAAAAAAATCCTAGAAAAAGGTAAACGAGCAAAGTTATTCCTACTGAAAAATGCCTTTTTTCGAGAATACTGACGTTACTGTGAAATGAATAAACAATTTATTTAGTATATGATTTAATTTGTTTCTTAGCAACTACTAAGCTTACTTCAACTTAACCTAGTCTTCAATTAATCACGAACTACCAGTACTGTTAAAACCACAAAAACTTTCATACGACACTGTTATTTTTATGTACTTTTTATTTTGGTGTATAATTTATTGGTCCTCATTCATTGTATTTTTATATATATTTAAAACTTCTGATTGATCGGCAACCGCAGAGATTTGCTCAGACTTTACACACTCTCCATTAACAGTTCCTAAAAGAGTATGTAAAATTTTCGTGAAACATTAACAAGCGAACGAGAGCGTGTTTTTATAAAGAAAGACGATGTAACTTTTTTTAAGAATAGAACGATGATGTTTTGGACGAAGTAAAGGAAGACATGACAACAAATGTATAATGAATTTATTCACGTTATATTTATAAAAGAGAGGTATAAAAAACAAAATAAAAGTAAAACGTAACGTAACGATAAACGTAACGTAACGTAATGATAAGGAATCCAAACCATCGCTGTCAAAATGGACCTATATAAGCCCCTGAAAACTATAAAGAAGTAATGAGCAGAATTAGATAAAAATTTGTTTTTAGACCTAAATTTATTATGTTTCCAGTCGTATGGGCAAAGCTCAATAAAATTTTGAAAATGACCGTCATGACTTTTGATTTCAAAACTGGAGTAATTTTTTGTTGCTGGAAATAACCAAATTTATAAAAAAGTTCACTAGCGTTGCCCAAAGCTTTTCTTACTTATTCAGGCCTTGTCAACATTAATAATACAATCAACAAACTTTTTTCTTTTTGATTCTGTCTTACGAAAAGCATTTCAGCTACATCTTCACTGAAAGAATCATCTCCATCCTCATTTTTAGTTAAGTTAAATGCATCTTCCATATCTTCACTAAGAGATACGTCGTTAGATATTGTAAACATATCTTTTTTAATCACAGCATTATCTTCTTTGGTTTCTTTCAAAAATAAATTTCCAACATTTACTTCACTTTTACTATCAGACATTTCATCTTCAGTATTCTCTTGATGGAATGCACTCAAGAACTCAGCAAATGGTCCATCTTTTTCTTTTAATTCTTTGTAGCTACCACTCTGAAACGAAAAGTATAGTCTTATAGCCCTAAATGTTATCGAGAGTATTATGAGACTATAGCAGTTAAACCTGTGGCCCTTTTGTTTCAGGGATTCTATCATTAAGATGCGACAAAAAAAAAAAAAAAAAAAAAAAAAAAAAAAAAAAAAAGATTCTGAAGTAAAAATTAATAAGCTTATAAAATTTTTTTAATTATTTTAATTTTTTAAAATTATATAACATTCCTTTTTCCCATCCAAATCAAATCCAAATTCCCATCCATCCAAAGTATAAACAGAGCCACCAATAGGACCATCCATAAGGTTAATAATTAGAACATAATTAGAATAATTGTTAGTTTCCGGTTAATGTTGTTCAATTACCTCATTCAAAAGATTATCCAACATGCTAGAAACAAACTCATAAAACTCAAAAAATTGCTTTTCACAAACCTATGAAAATGTGACCTGGATAATGGGAGAGACAGCAGACCAAATCAGTAAAACCCTGTGAAAAGGAGTCAGGTGCAGGCTTTGTAATTGAGCGCAATATTTCTGAAGCCCTTTATAACAGAAAAATAGTTGCTGTGACGACAAGATCTTCATAATTAATTCAGCTAATTGATATATTAATGCATATATCTTATAATATATACCAATCTCCATATTTGGCAAAGATTTTACCTTACCTGTTACAGGAAAACTTAAGTCCATATCGAATGAAATCACCCACCTAAAACTACAGATGATAAAATTTTTAGCAAAAGTAAGCCACAATTTGAAGTCCTGAAAAGAATTGGACATAATTCCCAACTTAAATTTATACACCCCAGAGAATCAGCAAGAAGGAATCAACCACGAAAATCATTTGGTTTAATCCCCCTTACAGCAAAACAGTATCAACAAATACGGCCAAAAAATTCCTAAACTTCATTGACAAAGATTTCCTGCCCAACAATAGTTTCAGAAAAATTTTCAATAAAAATAACGTAAAAGTCAGCTACAGTTGTATGCTAAATGTAAAAACTATTATAAGTCCACATAACAAGCAAATTCTAAACTCCAAAACAAAAGGAACCGACCGCACGTGCAACTCCATTAATAACAAAAATTGTCCGCTGAATAAAAATTTTCTCGCAAAGAATATTGTTTGTCAGGCTGCTATATATTCTGCTGCGTCCCCTGAGAACAAAAAAGTATACTTCGGAATTTCCGCTACACCATTTAAATTAAGATACGCCAACCATAAAAAATCATTCGCATCCAAAAAATATCAAAACGATACCGAGCTTTCCAAAGAATTTTGAATCATTAGACACTCTAGCAACATCCCTGTTGTCCGATGGAATGTAATCAAACATTGCAGCTCCCATCAACCAGAAAGTGCTCACTTTGTTTGTCCGAAAAAATTTCAATGCTTCAGTTCAAAGGCGACAATCTACTCAACAATAGAAACTTGCCTATAAGCACATGCAGGCATAAAAACACCTACTTACTAAGAAACTTAGATAACAAAGACTGACGTTGGACTAAATACATTACATTGCACATTTTGATAACCT
>JAUZNK010069769.1:0-14138 GCA_035046665.1 Euphysa ruthae
GACCTAATAATATATAAAACAACGTAGTTATACAAAACAGCGTCGTTATTTTAAACAACTACCAATAAGTTTCTACTTTAAAATAATATTTGAAATAAAATATTCATGCGAAATAATCGTGAAATTATTTTCATATTATAAATTTCGTTTGTGAGTTTATCCGTGTAGACATCTAATTTAGATATGGATTGTCTATAGTTTCATAAATTTACTCAGAATTACATTTACGATCTATAAATAGATAATAAATTATAAAATAGGTTTTTATAAATAGATAATAAATTATAAAGTAAGTCTTCATGATATAATAGATATTGTGCAGATAAAATCTACATTTTTTAAAATTTCATATCTTCTCAGTTTGAGAAAACTTTTGAAAATCTTATAACAGTAGGTGTTATCTTAGCAAGCAGACTTATATTTTGAAGGAAAATTTCTTAGCAACATGGTCAAAGCGGGATACCAGAAAACGCTGGGATCCCAATTTGCTTACTTTTTTGGGTAGTTATGAAATTTAAAGACAGAAGGAAAAACAATATTGCGTTTAATATATTTTAAACAAATATGCTAAACATGTGTGATGAAATACTCGATACGTAAAATGTAAGTTTTATGAAAACAAATTTTGTGAATATCAGTAAATAAGTAAATGCAGTGTAAATGTAGCATTGCTGCTTCTTGGACGTTGCAAATCGCGAAAAAGAAAATGCGAACCTGAAAGTTTCAGGATTCACATTTTCTGTTTCACGATTTTACGTTTTAGTGGAAGGTGAATAATAACACAAATAGTAGTAGATGATACAAATAGTAGCCATTTTCTTCTTTTCAGGTTTTGTTTTGTTTTGCGACCGTCATCGTTATTACGTGTCATGATATATATTTCAGTAGGTCACTCAGTAAGTAAGTATTTATTCTGCCTTTGACAAAACAAAAATACATTTTATTCAACAGAAAAAAAAAAAAGAAAAAAAAAAAAAATTGCATTAATTTTTAAAGCAAGGATGGACACAAAAATTGTCTGTTATGACAATATTTTAATTGTGATCTCAGAATTGTGATCTCAGAAAAAAAAAAAAAAAAAAAAGGAAAAAGCAAAAATAAAAATTGTAGTTAATTTCTGTAGACATTTGGTCTGCGAATCTTATCAAGTGAACTCAGAAATAATTCTTTAATTTCGAGCTTAGCAGTTTTTTAGTTTTTATGGTTCTTAACACTAAGAGGTGGAGAGTTCCAAATCGAGGGACCTTTCCATGACAGACAATTATTGCCCACATTTGTTCTATGTAGATGAGTATACAATTTTAAATTACTAATAGAACTAAAGGGGTGTCAAATAGTTTGAATATTTCAGACATGTAATTAAATTTAGGGTTGTTGCAGAATTTAAAAGAATGAGCAGCTATGCATTGATTAACTCTCATTTCAACAGGAAACCAATTAATTTACTTAAACTGATTATTGCCGATATGGAATCTGTTATTTAAGTCAAGACAGAAACGGATACACTTATTTTGAGCAGTTTTTAATCTGATTTTTATTGATTCGTTTAAACCTAAATACTAGGCGGTACATGCATAGTCAAAGTACTCTTTTACTCTTCTCTTTTACCGATTAACTTTACGGGCAAAAAATGTACATAAGATTTTTAAAAATATGTTATTAAATACCAAATATATGTTTTTTAATTAATATAATATAATATATAAATATAATATTATAATTAAGAGTTTCATAAAAATAGTTGACCGATTGTAAACTTATTTAAATTAAGTTGCTGTTTAATTTTGTGCAAAAGTGTTAGTCCGTAAAATAATGTCGTTAGAATGGCCTATGATTTACACAACGTTGTCGCCATTTCCAAAACAATAAGTGGCTACGAATTCCTGCACGTGAAATTTCTACCCAAATAACTCTCCCAATTGCTGCCATTTTCATAGAAACACTCATTTAGAGCATGCGACTTAGATAATAAAATATATAATCCAACTGGTTGAGCATTCTGCAAAGCGGCGAATGATTCTTGTGCAACTCCATAAATACCGTTAGATAACAACGGTAGTTATTTTTATAATATTATTATCAGTATCCTTTTTCTCTGTGTGAAATAAAATTCAATCATATAAAATAAAATCTCAACACAAGTTCATCTTTTATGAAACAACAACAACATTTATTTTGGCATTTTTTGTGTTACATTGGCAAAAAACATAAAAAAACACTAAGAACGACTATCAGAGTACTAAAAGTTAGAGTTAGTAGAAATTTTTCGTGATCCCACATGACTGATTATAAAAGGGAAAACTTTTAGCATATATGAACCCCCTAAGAAGCACCATTTATTTTTTAAATTTGATATTTCTCGGGACGCTATAAATTGATGCATTTAATTAAAGCTCCCCATGCTCTGATAAAACAATACCATATTTTCAAAAAAAAAAAACAAAAAAACAAAATGTGAATCAGGAATTTATTGACCCGGTTCATACAATAGAGTTGGAACAACGAAAGGTTAATATAAAGAAGTAAAATTTACAACTTAATTCTATCATTTTTTTTCCTTATATAATAATTAAAATTACATATCATATGCGAGTAATCGATATAAAACTAACTTACTATCTATTTTTGCTTCTATATTAAAAACAAAATCTATCTACTTCCGGTATTTTTCGTCAATAGAAACGTTTATTATAATAGATTTAAAAAACATCCAAAATCCCATATCATGAGCAGTAGAGTAGACATGAATTATGTATGGCAAAATGTTGAATGCCATTCATGAAAATAAACGAATTTCTAGAACTGTCTATCATTTACCGCTATGACTAACCATTTTAATAGAATTCTAAATAAATTCATATAATCTAGAACATTTCGTGATAAAATATCCCAAAACGACTTTTTCAGTATCTTCAAAAAAATAACACAATTTAGAAATTTTTTTCGAGACATGTTTTATCAATTTTCAGTATCCTAAAGTTACTAAAAAATAAGTCGGTGTAACCAACTTGCTATCATTATCTGAACCCTATTTTATATTTTCTAGCTACCAAGTGTTTGCCGAGGCTTAGTAGTATATATGCATATTTATGAGTGGCGTTAATATTACAAACCTTAATTTCTTTTAGTTTCGTGTTTTGCATTGTTTTCTTTTTTTAACCATTTTTTTTGTAAATTTTCGCGTGAATAGAGAACTCATATGCAGTGGGGATTATGACATCAAACTTTGAAGCAGATTTTATGCTGTGTTGCCTCCTTGTAAGGAAGTAACAGCAAAGGTTCGAAATTGTGAAAGTAAGAAATATAGTTTAAGTTTGAGAGTTTTTTTGTTGTTTTATAAAATTAGATAAAACTTAAAACAAATAAGACCATCATTCTCAAATTTCGTGTTGCAGACACTTCCAACATTTTTTTGCACATTTTTTGACCTTTTCCTCAATTCTATTCCTAAATTTCTTAATATTAAGATTTTAAACTTTTAATCACTCGCAGAAAATAACAATAAAAAATGAAAAACCTTTTGCGAACCATGTTTGCCCTTAAAACAGGTAGTTCCCTTAAATTATCGCTAAAACCAGATTTTGCTACGACTATGATGTCATACATATTCCTTTTTTAAGCCGGACATAATTGGTAATACTTTTGCAGTGAAAAAGAAGGCAATTCTTGGTACCAATTTAATTTGAATAATTGTGTTTTCAATCTTGAGAATAAGACAGCTTAGTGATCCTAAATAAATAAATCCTCGAGCCGATTTCTTTTAATCTTATTCAATAAGTAAATGTATTAGTTCTTTTCAAATTCACCCGCCTCGATATATGCTTTCTTAATTTTTTTCAAAATTATTCCATACTTTAGTCATTTTAAGGTTTTTTTTAGATTTCGATTCTAAGAAGATTGTTGTGTTTAAATAAAACAAAGCCGGATATTCTTCTTGAAATTTTAATTTGAAAATATATTTACCTTTTTTTGAATAACAAACTTAACCCTTGTGTATGTATTATGCCGTAAAATTTGACAGATAAGTCCACCACGTATAAGTCCAATCGTAGAAACGCCCACACTTTTAATTTATTTATTTACGTCTCTGTGAAAGTCCATTCGCGTATTGGAACACCTGCAGACAAGAAGCTCGTCTAATTTTAAAACAAAAAAATCTAATTCGAAAATTTCATTTTATGTGAGAAAATTTTATTCTATTTTCCTAGAATTCTCCTTGTCTTTGAAGGTAAACCTCAAGGAAGTCTGGTTCTAGTTTTTTGGTCAAATAATAAATAGTGTTATGGTTTAAATTTTGCTTCTGTTTATTCTAAAAGCACCGCATGTCTATCTAACGTTCTTTGCGCAGAGTATAAACCCGCCCACCGATAAACCAATTTGCAGACAAACCCAACCAAAACCTGCCTTTGAAATCATATTGGTCTTGTGTTTTGGATTTTACTGTAACGCAAATATACTCAACGATTTGTAACGAAGTAAAAATGGCCGTATGAAGAACATTAGGATTTGCCCAAAAAACTAACTAATACTAGCTATTTTAAGATTATTTTTATAATTCCCAAATAGCTCAGAAATAATTTTGAAATTTTTCAGGTTGTAGAAAAGATCCAGGTTTTATCACAAAAAAACATATCTTGATATTTAATCACTTTTTTTATAAATTTTCAATAATGGTGTGATATTTTACCATTTTCAGAGACTCCTCAAACTGCTCTGGGTCTTATATAACTTAATTTTTGAGTTATTTTGTTACAGAGAAGCTATGATTTGGATGGAAAGCGTTAACATCAATGAGGCAAGTGAGATTCTATTATTTAAGTCATAGACTCATGAACATGGTTCTACAGCAATTGGTCTTGCACGAAAACGCAAAGCTCTACTAAATCTTAGTCTTCTAATTACCCAGAAAAACAAGAGAATAAAATTTTTAAACATCACTGACAGATAGATTTAGCCTATACTTGATAAAATACAAAAATATTCACTACTTAAATATGAATTTGTACATACATATATTTTTAAATATATATTGCGCAATAGAATATATATATATAATTTTTCCTCACAAAACAAAATATAAGAATCAAGTTCCAGTTTTTAACCCTATGATAATTCAAAATGTTAAAAAAATTGCATAGCCGTACTTTTCTGTAATAATTTAGAAGCCTTTCGAATTATAACTCTGCTGCCAACACCTCGCTATTTTGAAATGTAGATATTCATACACTTCATTTATTGACTATTTATTAAGGGTTTAAACTAAACCGTTGAAACTCACCTCCAGCCCACCTTAAAACAGGCTTCACTGAACTCTATTTATCTTACTATGACGTACGGCGATATTTTTATTTCCTCGTTTATTCGCTACACTGACTAGCCACAAACAATGAGTAATACAAGTTAACTTGGCCTTAGTTTACTAGAAATTTTTACCTACCTTACGGACGTTTTGAAGATTTTTTTTGTAGCACAAAATTTAAAAGATAATCAGTTTGCACATCGGAAAATTTAAGAAAGAAGTACCATAAGGACTGTCCAACTTTAAAATACTTAATGGAGTATTAAGGTTTTAGCGAGATCAAAATATTTAACGATAGTTATGTTATTCAGTTATATCGTATGTTAGGAACAAAATTTAGATAATAAAATATGCAGCATAATTAATCGAGCCCGGGGAGGGAAAGTTCTTGTCTTTACGAGTTTCAAATATCAGAAGAATAAAATCCGTGGAGAAAATATTTATTGGAGATGCTGGCAAAAAAACTGTCATAGTTTTAACCACGAACATTTTTAATTTCAATGCATTTGATGTCAAAATTAAAGTTCGTCAAATGGCGATACACAATCATTAACCAGAAGACGAACTGGTCGTAAAACAACAGATATTTAACCAGTTTTAAGTCGTTGAAAACAACCCTACATACACTACCGACAAAACAAACAATGGACAAATGGCACTTATGCACTTATGCAAAGGAACCAAGTTTCTGGCAACATTGCTTTCAAACCATAATTAAGTCTCAGTTGGAACAAAAAAAAGCCAGTTTAGTACCGATTATCACTGGTGACATTCAAGATGTCAACATTACAGACGAGTGGGTTGAAACTTGGCAAAGTGAATAACATCTGCTTCATATTGACAACTGATAAATGAGCTATACGAAATTTAACGCAATAAGGCTCTGTATAAGTGACTTTGAAGTGACTATAACAGCTGCTTTTGAAACATAGTTTCCAAAATTCAACTTACAAGGTTGTTTTCTTCATTTTAACCAGAGTTTATGGCGACACATCCAAGCATGGCTAGAATGTTGCTTGCCCTGACAATTTACATTTAAAAAGTAGTTTTAGAAAAAGTATGGCCTTAGGTTATTTGCTGTCGTAAGAATAAATTTTTACAGAATAACTCAATCAAGACACACTCGAGCATTAGCAGAAATATTCAGGTTTGCAAGAGTTTTTTTATTGTTTTACAAACAATTATATCAATCGAAACTTCCCACCTTTCATGTGAAATGTATTTCGAAGGCCTATGTCAGAAATAGCGAACAATTATGTTAAAAGCTATTACAGCCGATTGAATTGATCAATGCTGATTCGTCATCTGTTTCTGTGGAGCTTTATACGAGTATTTAAAGACCTACAAGCTGTACAGTTAACACATATGGAAGACGGGGTAATAGCACCAGTGCAAAAATTAAAGTGGCGACGGTTAGAATAAAGAATAGATCGTTTGAAACAAGATTATAACAATGGGCGTAGAAACGTCTTTGAGTATTGGAGAGCTATTTATCACTGCTTAAGTGATTTTTAAGAACTTTTAATATTTTTTTTTCTTTTTTGTATTAAATTTAACTCACGGTTTTATCTTTGTAAATTAGAAGACATTTAGTCGTTCTTTTTAATTACGAGAAAACATCAAAGAAAAGCCATTAGTCCTTTATTATTTCCTTGGCATCGGTGATTATTAAGCATTTTCTTAGCACGGTCGTGGTTTTATTGTTCTAATGCGCGAAAAGTAGGACTGATGGGGTTGTTCTTACTGTTTTAAGAAAGTGATTTTCATAGTGTTTTACAAGTTCCACTCTGACTTTTCTCACACTTGACTTGATTGGTATTAGCTATATCTAAAATATTTTATATATTTCAATCTTGACCGTTATTAACTAAATTCACAACGGCACTTTTTAAAATAAATACTTAATAATTAAAGTGTCGGAATAGCATACAAAATTAGAGTGTTCCGATTTGAAGGAAAACTAGATTCTGTTTCAAGAGGAAAAATTAGCGAGAATTACGTCAAAGGGATATACCTTATTAAGAAACCTGAACATTACCACCTTCTTAGCAATACGTGTATGATTTAACAGTCACTGTGTCATTCAATCTGGAGAACATATAAATTTTCGAGACCAAATTAGCCCAAAAAACATGAAAGCTGTCAAAAATACCAAATTTAATTGCCACCATCATATTCAGCATCATCGAAACGTGCCAGTTTCCATGCAATCGGGAGAACTTAAATATTTGGGACCAAACTAAGCATTAAATTGATCCTTATTTCCTTCAGGAGAAGGAAATGATTAGAGTTTTATACAGAAATGAATGAATCTTATAAAAAAAAAGGGTTTTTGTAAAAGCTTAATTTTTTATGATTTTGAAATTATAAAGTTTCAAAAATAATTTGTCAATATGTTTCGCCTATCGGGATGTCGGAATAAAATAATTTCATACAATAATACAAATGAAACCGAAGTAGCAAACAAAAAAGAGCGGGCAAATGTTGAAAACGAATGATAAAACCCACAATTTTTTATGAAAGTAAAAAAAAAAAAATTGTTGCTAAGTTGCTTTTAAGATTATTTCAAAATAATTAAAATAATCTCAAAATACCATCCAAAGTATACAATATTTATTAAAAATAAAATAAAAATCAGTTGCTTTCCAACATGATGAGGTAAATTAGGAAATAAAGAAATTCTTAACCCTACCAATACTGAATTTTAAGAACAAAACGTCATCACCAAAGGTCTATTTCCAACCATAATATATAAAATTGAAATATCAAATCTAATATTAAAAAGTTCGATATGTTATAAACATCAGCCTCATTTAAAAAAAGATATCGTAACCATATAAAATCATTTAACAACAAAAAATACGAAAAATATTCTGAATTAGCAAAATACATTTGGGATTTGAAAGATAGCACTGACATCGCTTCTTTTAATTGGTCTATTTTAATTGGTCTATTTTAATTGGTCTATTTTATAGTGTAAACACAAAGTCGATAGTAAACAACTGTAAATAATGTCTTTACAAGAAATTGTTCCATATGGAAAATATTAACGATATTAAATTATTTATGAAAATCCCGACACTTTATAAATTATTGCTAAGGGTTCTAGGACAATTCGATCTCAATGATATCATTTCCGCTGCATAGTCTGTATAATAAACTCCTCACTATCAAATGTTTTTTATTTATCTCAAATTACAACTAAATATTTAAAAAAAATCTTGAAAAATTATAGGCGTTTAAAAAAAATATCAGGAGCGCTCATAAACGAAAACCGAACCGAGAACGCACTCGGCAGCCAAGCCTATGACGATTGAAAAGATTGGTGTGGCGATCATGGTCATTAAGAAGCCCATTCTAACGCCACCCAGAACAAAGTCTATAACAGTAGTTCCGAAATCAACACCTTCGTTATCGTTGACGACCAGAATAAATTTCATAAGGCCTTCAAGGGAGTCAACCTCGGCATTTAGCTGGTATTCAAGTTTGTCAATTGGTAGTCTGCCCAAGACTCGGGCATATTATGGGTTTCGTTTAGTGTAGATTATGGTTGAGAGTATTTATCTACCTTCTCTATGTCGATTTTATAGGCACCATTTCTTAAATATGGTCATTTAACTCCATAAATACTACGTAGATTCCAATCCTGTCCTTTGATCATCTTACCGCTCTTGATGTACTGATATGATGTTTTGGGATATCTCATCTCAAAACTCAAAGCCATCTTGCCTTATATCTATTTATCTAGTAATGGTCCTCCTTTGGGAGTGTAGCAGAGACGGTCGTAGCAAACCTATTCCAGCCGCCATATGTCGCGGTGATATACAGGACACAGTATTTCTCCGGAGAGTCCTTTAATATTGTCCGGTTGTAGCCACTAGCTAAGCCATCACATAGAAGCGTCAATGGAGAGAGCAATAAGCCATCCTTGTTTATAGAAATACTTCCATCAGGTGCAAGGGTTAAGTTTTTTCTCGAGATCATTGTTCACCGAGTTCTCCTTTAGGACCAGGAGCACCTGAAGGTCCATGCTAACCAAGTCAACTTTAGGACTAGAAGCACCGGCAGGTCCATGCTCACCGGGTTTTTCTTTAAGACCAAAAGAGCCTAGGTATCCTTTATGCCTAATTGGCCCCGTTGGCTGCGTTTGTTTATTGTGCCATCGGGCTTAATATCCTGTAGAAATATATTCACCATTTCTTATATCTCGTTTGCGTTTGGGTATATGAGCCCAACTGTCCGCATTTAAATCGCAAATGTGGATCGACATATTGTGTGTGAAATTAGGTGATAATAATGTCACTGCGATAATTTGGCAACCTAGCTGTAGGCTGCCTTTTTGTCGGCTGGAAACCGAAAAAGATTTAGTCCATTTGTAAACGCTGGTTCCGTGCATCTCCACTTCCACAAAACCAATGTGAGCTGAATGTAGTTTTGTCGTGGTGACTCCCATCACTAATCAACTGGATGAAATCTGCTTATTCTATCAGATCATCCAAAATGAGAAAAATTCTTCCTTTTTGGTCTAAAATAGGGTGGGGGGGGGGGGGTTTATAATTTTCAGGGAGAGGATATACCGCCCTCGTGGCGCCTCCTAGCAGAGTTAGTGACTTTTAAAATTCGGAGTGGGAGTTCTTATGGACCTCACGTAGATTAATAATTGAGCAACGTAGATTAATAATATTTATTCATTTAAAATTACGACTAAATATTAAGAAAATTTATGTATCATTATAATCATTCAAAAAAATATTCATAATCGAACTTAATCAATTTTGTGCGCCACAAGTATTCAACAAAGCTGATAGTATAATATTTAAATAACAAATCAATTACGATTAATGTGGTGGAAGAAGTGTCGCCCAGGTTTGCATCACACTATGCCTGTGATATTTGTTAGTGTAATTCCTTAGTAGTGGGATAGAGCTCAGAAGTCGAGTCGGTGAAATCGAACTTCCAGAGCTGGAGTTGCCGGTAGCGCTTCGGTGGTGACGACCCGTATCAATAAATAGTAAGTAAATAAAAACTTCCTTGTGGTAAAAAAACATCAAAAAAATCAAAAATCCTAACGGGGCTCTCTTCCGAGTGAGAGCGAATGAAAAAAGTTTTGCATTCTTTTACTGTTTTATTGCTATAAAAGATCTTTATTGTTTTGTTTCATTAAAATGTAACTTGATTATTTATTTAATTTGTTTGAATATTATACTTATTGTTTTGCTTGTATAGCATGTAATTCAACACGATAAATTCCACTGATGTCTTTAAATTTAAATTTAACGTTTGTTAATTTTGAAAACTTTTAAAGACGCCTCTAAAGTTACAGTTTGTTATGATTTTTTTTTACAATTTCATATTTTTTTATAAAAAATTAATTTTCATTTCTCCCAGCCATAGGAGTGAACCTTTAATATTCAGTAAAAGCCCAACTCAGTGCATTCGGTGTTGTGTGCATATATATATATATATATATGCTGGTGGTGAGTTGAAGCGATTAATCTATAAAGTGAGCTTCCAGTCCCGAGTTTTTTTATAAAGGAATGGCAGGTTTCTTTGCGCCCTCTCTCGACCAATTCCTTTTTTGTGACCTTGTCGAGCTCTATGCGTTTTTCTGCATCCTCGCTTGTACTTCATTCTTCATAGCATGGTATTTTCGAACTTCTTCTAAAACCAAATGAAACTGGTCTTGACTTATAGCACCACCTTCAACCTTCAAGCGCCTTTCTTGTTAGGTCTGCAATTGAATTGAGTTTGTTCTCTGCGAGCACGCGGATCTGGTTATGCTTTTGATTTATTCTTAGTCGACAAGAGGAAAGCTTTGTGTCAGTACTTACAGGACCACATCTGGCAGCAAATTCCATGATGATTGGAACAACTGGTGCAGCGATCACGGTCGCTGTGAGGCCCTTTCCAATGCCGCCTAGAACAACGCCACCTTGCCTTCTATTTTTATCTTCCAATGACCCTCTTTTGGGAGGGTTGCAGGGACGATCGTAGCAAACCTATTCCAACCATCATAACTTGCGGTGATATACAGGACACGGTATTTCTCCGGAGTGTCCGTCAATATTACCATGTCGTAGCCACTAGCTGATCCGCCTGATAATAGTGTCAATGGAGAGAGATTATAAGCAATCTTTATTTTGAGAAATCCCTCGATCGGATGCAATAGTTATATATATCGCAATCGTAGATCGATATATTGCACGTGAGACAGATCAACTATTAGGGGTCTATATTATTCATTGGTTGCGTTGTTACAAACCTCAATGAAGCGATCTATGATACCGGTTGTAATTTGACAAAGTAAGCGCTGTGGACTG
This sequence comes from Euphysa ruthae, assembly GCA_035046665.1. Taxonomy (NCBI): domain Eukaryota; kingdom Metazoa; phylum Cnidaria; class Hydrozoa; order Anthoathecata; family Corymorphidae; genus Euphysa; species Euphysa ruthae. Next base: position 11,620 of record JAUZNK010069769.1, read on the forward strand.
CTTTTTTGTCAGCAGGAATCCGGCAGTCCATTTGTAAATACTGGTGCCGTGCATCCCCATTTTCACAACACTAATCAGATACAAGGATGAATGCAGTGTTGTTGAGGTGACTGCCATCCCTGATCAGGTGACCGAAATAATTCGACCACTCAGCTTCTTCTATCAGATCATCTACAATGAGAATGTTTTTCTTTTTTGGGTCAAACTCGATTGGCTCTTTGGGAATAGCTGTGTAAATCGTAACCGGAAGGCCTATGGTTTTGAAAGCGGTTATGATTTTACAATAAGCTGGTTGGTCCGGCCGGTAAGCGCAAAGGTAAAACGTTTGGTATTGAGATCGTTTGTTGAGTAGGAGGTTCTGAATGAATGTGGTTTACCGCACATTGTCGGTCCACAAATGAGAATTTGAACTATACTTTTATATTTAATTATATATGCGTCAACATATTGGATTTAAATGAGTACAGATACGTTGAAAAAATCACTTGTTCTCACGGTCGATGTTCTCGCAGATTTTTTGGAAGCAGCGGTGAACAAACTTGCCAAACCACACACGCAAGTGCATTCAACTCGATCAAATATACAAGCGAAAGTAGGAAAAAAGCAATACTTCGCCATGAGCTTGCCCAGGATTAACGAGACCGGATGAAAAAGGCAGTTCAGCGTCGGGCACCTTCAGAAGAGCAATTGGCTGCACTGGATGGAGGCGATTCTATTAACCCACTTCAGATGCTGAAACTTAAAAGCGAGATGCCGACATTGCAGGCAAAACAAGCATTGACCAATAGATCTGAAGGTTACAATATAGTGCAGCAAGTGTTAGGTTTGTCACATTCCACACGTGAAATGTAGAGATTAGCCAATATAACCCTTAAATTGATAGGTGGTAATGTAACGGACATGGGGAAATTTGAATCGATGGTTACCCAATTCCAGATAGTAACCTCGTCACAGCTCTCCCTATTTCCTTAAGGGCTCACGGGATTTCAAAGACAGGTTCCACTTGGAGTTGAAGAACTCGGTAGAAAATGCTTCACTAACAGAAGGTAGCCTCTTCGAAGTTTCCCGAGAGCATTCGTCTATTGTTAGGGGGTAAAACGGGTAGATTTAAAAAATCAGGAATATGAACACCTAGACTGCTACCGACGCCACCGGTAAAAAGTCATCTAAGTTATGAATCATTATGGTCCGATGAAGAAGTTGATGCGCTGGCTCATGATTTTGGAGAGAACCTGATCATGGGAGAAAATGAAGACGAAACACAGCAGCAGGTAAGTGATATTTTGTTATTAAAGCAAGCCATGGACTACGCTGAGTAAGGAGATCACGACGAAACATGGGATTTTTTAAACAAAGTATGACAACTTAGAGCCCCACGCGATAAATTAAAGAAAAGAAGAAGACTATACCGCTTATCTTAGAGACATAGATCCTATTGGTATATCTGATAATGAAACTGACTTTCATTATTCTCCCTAATAAAGATGGCTCTGTTTTGTCTGGAATACACGGTACAGGAAAGTACTCAACCAAACTAGCCGAGACTCTCTCATTTCCGGGAGATTTGGAAGTTTTCATAATGAGCGCTACAATATCATACACTTGGTATAATTTTACAGAGATATACAACCTACTGGTTCTTCCAACCAAAAAACTACGTCTAAACCTTGGAAATTACTGATGTACGTCCACATAGTAATAAGCTTCTAAAAACAAAGGCCTCACGGTCTCGGTCAATATGGCTGCGATGAAATCATCTATCGCAATAACTAAGAATGATGCTCTTTCAAGGACTTTACTTGTGATTCTGGGTTTCCTAACAGGAAAAAAACTCGATGCTGGGACACATGTTAGTCCCAACTTTGTGGAAATCACTGGAAGCGTTAACAGCCTTCTCGCTTATGTCGGCATTATCAAGAGTACGAACCTAGGTAGTTTCTAAATTCAGCTCCTACAAACCATTCCACTGGGTGATGCCAGACCTGGTGACATAATAAATTGGAGGGCTAGTGGACCAGACTACGAAGCTCATCATTTGAAGATACGCTCAACACAATCAATCGAAGTTGATATTAGATATACACATGGTAAAAGCCTATACGACCTAACTATTAGAATCGGAATTCGCAAAAAAAAAAAAAAAAGAGAGTTTCAGTCAAGCTTAATGGTCTGACGAAAAGCCACTACTCTCTTCATCGCTATTACCAATCAGGTGGAGCATTGCCTCATTACATACAAGGAGACACAGGCTTCTTTGGGAGGAATTAAGCGTATAGTAGCCCCTGTAGTGAAAATCGTTACCAAGGATGATGTGCCAATAGCTCAACAAGCCGTCTCAGCGTCTCTCAACACACAGGTACCTCTAAAAGATAGATTGAATACTGCGGCTCAAATAGTAGCCACCAAAGAAAATCTCACGGATCTTGGACGCGCAGGGCTTACTGTCCAATATGCCGTTAATTAGTTCTTTGTGTGTTTTTGTTTTATTGCTAATTATTTTATAATTTACACATGAAAAA
>JAUZNK010069780.1:0-14137 GCA_035046665.1 Euphysa ruthae
ATATATCATATATATGCCATATGTATGTCATGTCCAAAAGGTTTTAAATAGTTATATGAAGCCAAAAAGTTTTGAATATTTGTTGAATATTCCTTTCTTTTTTTTTCCATATACTAGTTTTTTAGCATTTATTTTAAAACTCTTTCTTACATTTAGTAAATCAATATTTTGTTTGTCTATAGAAATAATAATTCTAAACCTGGTATCAACCAAAAATAGTTACGACTCGACTTTTTTTCATTTTGGAGTCAGAACTTTAATGCAAACTAAAATTAATTTTCTCAATGCTGAGTCAAAATTATTACGATCAGAGAGTTTTGCTTGAGTTGGTATTGTTAGGGCTTTAGTGTTGTTAATGAACTGAATAAATAATATTTGAAAAATTTTTAGATTTAATTATATTAATTATTTAAATTATAGAGATTAAATTGGTAAGTATTTTCTGTTTTTATCTTGGGTATGGATCACCCTAACTATATTCTACTTCCAGCAGTTTTTGATTGACGTTTTTAAACATTGGTCAAATAGAATGATATCTGTATATATTAGTTTTTTTTTTTTTTAATGTTGTTAAGAAGTTCTAGGCCAAACGTAGAGCACCTGCTTAGCACTCAAGAGTTATGGAGATCGATGCTCCGGTCCTCCAATTTTCATTTTACTTTTTATTTTGATTTATTGAAAATAGCAAATTTTAACCAAGCCGCTCGGCTCTTCTATAATAAATTGGTTCAAAAAAATATTTGTTTTTGTGGTGGCCCACGTTAAAATAATCAAATCCAATTAGCCAAATCTTACGGTAAGGAAAATCATTTGCTCTTAGGTGGGATCGAACTCACAGTTCCAGAGAGAACTCTGAGATCAAGATCCAGAGAGGTACGGCGATCGATGCCCTGGTCCACCAAATTTCTTTTTACCTTTTAAGATTTTTTAAAAATGCTATTCAGTATGCACCAATTAGTCAAATATTGGCAGTTGTACAGCTAGTTTTAAATAATCTGCTTAAAGAATAAAATATTTATATACTGGAAATAGAATGTAGATGGCTTTTGCATTTGATGCTTGCTACAGAATGATCAAAATCTCATTCTAAATTTAACCTCGATTGCTATTTGTGTAGAACCAGCATTATCAATTTCACAGAAACATTGTAGCTTACCAAACTAATATATGAAGTTAGTATTTGCAATCATCAATATTTCTTGATATCATAAGATTGGATGTGTTTGTAATTAAGAATGAGTTTAATTTAAATTTCTTTAGATGTGGAAAAGTTTTTTGTGATAGCTGTTGCCAATATCGCAAAAGATTATCGCTAGATTGTGAACCTGATCCTCAAGGAAGTATTTACAAGGTACCGTATTGTTCACATTTTATTTATATTTTTTTATGAAAATTCAGTTATGTTCACCCTTCTTAAAATACGAAAAAAAAAAATTATAGCCTCCACAGCCCTATTTATTAGTTTTATTTCGTTTATGGTCCGTCATTTAAATCAATTGTTGTTGCTGTTTTTTTGAACCAAAATAATTTAAAAGCATTTGTTTCGCAAATTTGTTGTTTATGTTCTATTTACTTTGATTCTTATAACAATGTTATTAGTGCTTACGATGCCGTGCTCCACAAATAACAACAACATACGACAGCAATAATATGTTGTATGACAATAAGCTGAGGCCTACAAAACAAAAAACAAACTTTGGTACACAAAAAACTTTCCGAAACATGTTTTTGTTTTTCAGCTCTCTCCTCCATTCGAGATATAAGATGCATTGTAAATTGGAATGATACAAAGACAAATTTTATGAGGTCCCCCGGGTAGAATGAATTAAATATACAGTCCTGCGATACACTGGAAACATAAGATATTTTTAGGATGGCCTAGGCCAGGAAAGGGTGAAATTTACAATTTTCCAAGCAAAAATTAAATTTTTTATTTTGAATTGATTCCAGAATACCTCACAGCTAAATGCTAGTTATGATCAAATTCTGAATCTGGCTAAATTTGAGCCATAGTTAATAAAATCAAAAATTTGGATTCCTTGCTTTTAAAATATATTTCAAACTTGTTATCTGCTTTTTAAAATCTCTCCAATATAGGTCTGTTATACATGTGCTGACCTTCATACGCAGCAGCCAGGTGAGGTCCGGTCTCTTACAAAAGAGTTCCATGAATTTCGTAAGTCAAAAAGAATAAATATACCATTAGAGATGAAGCGTTTGATTGATGGTTTTCAAAAAAATATAGAAACAAACTCTAGATTAAAAACTGCTATGAACGATGCTTTACTATCTATTGTTAAAGTTCCGGAATGGCAGAAGTCATTGAAATGGATGGTATGAAATATTTCTTTTTTAGCTATTTTATTGCGCCATGCAAGGCGTAGACAGTAAATCTTTGTTGCAGTTCCATGTTTAAGCCAGGTTTCATTAAATATTTTTTCTTATTTTTTTTCATTATTCTCTGTTTTTAGTCTCATCTTTAGCAGTGCAATATAACTGATTGGCTTAATTTATTCTTAATTTCACTCTATATTGATCTTGAATTTTATACTAAATTGTATTTTTGGGGCTTTATAAATTCTGTAAATTTTTAGTGTATGTGTTAATTTTTTGGTATGTATCTTGTTATAGTGAGCCCTTGGTCGAAATAAAACCTTTTATAACTTTTTTAACTTATAAAGTTATGTGTCTTACCTTTTTTAACTTTTTTTGTGATTCGTAACTTACCAGCATGAAATCTAGTTTTTTTTTAAATTTCAAGGTTTTGGCTACAAAAAATATAAACATAAGGGAAAACATAGTTCGCATGAGGCGAAAGATGCAGAAATAAATTGAGGAGCATATACACTTTGTGCTTTGAAATTGTAGTGTGTTGCTGAACTTTTACAAGAAAGAAGAGAAAAACAGAGATTAAAAAACAAAGATATTGAGCTGAAAAGAAAGCTAGCAACATAAAAACAGCTAATTTCCTTGTGACTCCAAGCCAGAAAATGCATCACACAATTTGCATCAACGGCAGGACACGGAAATTGCTGAATTTAGCAGCTTTAGATCAATGCACCTCACCAAATCCTTTAAACAGATGAAAGTGGCGATAACAGACAGTCCTTTGTTGTTGACGAGTATGTCACTTAAAGCTAAGTTTGGCAGTCAACTCTTTACCAAAAAGCGCTTTGCCGCGACATTTCGGAAAACAACTGGGGTAAACTTTTCAAGGGTTTTTTTTTTAAATATGTGTAAATGATTATCTTTATTATTTTTTTTTAAATCAGTTTGGATTTGTAACATAAATAAAAAGCATAAAAGTAATAAAAATTGTATTCTTGAAAATATAAAATCTTGAAAATATAAAACTCTTCATTGAAATCTGAAAGATTTTTTCACCAAACTTATCAATTTTGTAGCTTGCTTATCTCATTAAAGTAGAATGCTGAATATTATTTCTATTATAATTCTTTTTTATTTTTTTATAAGAAACGTAAGCAAAACGAAATACTAAAAGAACTTTTCTGTGTTATCAATGAAACGCACACATTTTTTTATTATATTGTTATTATATTCATAGCTTGCAATATCTTAATTAGGATAAATTTTTTTCCATAAGAGGTGCTCGGTAATTAATTCCAAACTGACAAAACTTATTTTACAAAGTGGCTATTGAATAATACCGTTATTTCTAAGACGGTACATATTAAGAGTATATAGTTTTGAAAAACAGGAGGGCGTATATTATTTTTACACTTATGTAATAAACTTAGAATATTTATAAACATTAAGTTTATAAATGTCGAGTGCATTGATGTTGTTGAGCAAAAGTGGATGAGTGTAGGTCTTTAAATTTTATAATGCGCATTGCATGTTTTGTTTCCGCAGGAGAGGTTCCAATTTCGTTTTATGGGAGCTTGCCTACTCAATACAGGCATAATTTATGTAGCTATGTGCGAAAGCAAAATACAGTTGGGTGAGATCTTTTTTTGTTAAGAATATCTTTTGTCCGATATAAAATGCCAATACTTTTAGATACTTTGTTTTTAACAAAATCTATTTGTTTTTTCTATGATTCTCATCAATTAAAACTCCAAGAAATTTTGTTACTGACTATAAATTTTAATGTTGTCCATAGTCAAACTGTAGATTAATTCCTTTAACTCCATAGGATTTCTGGAATAAAACGTTTTTTGGAAGGAGGGTGAAATAGCAACCGTTTAGTTTAACCAATATTTAACAATAATTTATTTGCTTTAAACCATTTTGTCATTTTGTTTAATTCACTATTCATATCTGAGAAAAGCGCTTCAATATATATTATATATTTATTAGAGAGTAAAAAGATTTGTATCATCTGCAAAGATAACTTTTTTTAATATTGTCGATGCTTTAAACAAATCAAAGCAGACCTAAAGTAGATCTTTGAGGGATTCCACAAGTAACAGATAAACATTCATTTATAGCTGTGTCACTAAAAACACATCACTTGCAATTATATAGATAGCTGTGTAACCGCTGTAGATTAATTCCTTTAACTAGTTTTTAAGCTTTTTAAGAAGAAATGTGATTGACTGTATCAAAAACTTTAGAAAGATCAATAAGTACACCAAATGTAAACTCTGCTTTTTCAAATGAATTTATTACTTCACGAGTCTGAAAATTGCATGCTCTGTTGAGATATACCTTTGAAACCCAAACTTTTTGATAAATTAGATTGTTAGTTACTAAATGGTTATACACCCTATTATACATAGTGCACTCAACAATTTTGGAAAAAACTGGAAGAAATGAGATTGGTCGACAATTGCTTAAATTAGTTTGATCACCAGATTTAAATATAGGTGTAATTTTAGCTATTTTAATTTTGTCAGGAATAGTACCTTGTTCGATAGAGGCTTTAAACACGTTATAATGTCTGATATTTCATAAAATTATGTTTACTTTTTTTCCTTTTTTATTAGCTTGGGTTTAATTTCCACTATTTGTTAGCAAGTATAAATTTGTTTTACTCACACTTAGAAATAAAATTCTAAATGATTTTATCGTTGGACTTCCCAAAATGATTTTTATTTTTTCTATAATTCATGTTTTGATTATTTGGACTTGTTTTGTTGTATGTTTTTTAAAAAATCAACAGAACAATCTCAGCACTTGATTTTTGAATGAAAAAATTTTTCCTATTTTCAATTATTGTTTTTGTTTTTTTGTTTAGGATGGCTCTATCATAGAAAATTGTATGAACTGTACTTCAAAGTTCAATTTTTTTCGTATTAAAGCACATTGTAGGTATGATCTTTTTGCTTACATTATTCTTTAACACTTTTTCTTGGGTACTTATTGAAATTTTTTGAAATTTTGATAAAGTTTAACCTCCATTAAACTAAGAAAATTCCAATTTTTGAAAAGAATTTTTTATATTATTGAGAGCATGTCCAAGTAGTCATTTTATAAATGTTGTAATTTTCTCAAAAATTTTTTTTTTTTTAATTTTCTGTATTGATTTACAATTTTATAGTATTATAAATTTTATTTAGTTAATTTAACGCCACCATTAAAATAATCCAACTTGACTATTTGAAATGTTTCAAAAATGAATTTATTTTCAGTTTTGCTAAAGAAATTATTTCCTCCATTTTGCTGAAATATGTTTGTAGATAATCACTCAATGAGTTAATATGTGAACAACAAATTTATACCATAAAATGATATGGCGTAGTAGTTGAAATTTGAACAAGCTGGAAAGATGGGTAAAGGTGCTGTTTACAATGAAAGTAAACTTATGAGATTTTTTTAGCTCATTTTAAAGAACTTGAAAATCATTTTGTTAAAAATTTTTTTTTTCTCAGGATATTAGAATTTTAGTTTTTAATGAAAATGAAAGTGAAAGTAAACTATTCAAATTTTATGATATCACAATTATTGAAGTAAACCAGTTCCGTTACTGCATTTTTTTGTTACCACATGCCTATGAAAATTTGTAAAGTTTTCATTATTGATCTTATTCGAAATTTTTTTATTATTTCATCAAATCACTGAATTGTTTGATGAATGAAATTAGAATTTATGAAATTTTTGGTGTTTGAAGTTATTTATTTTACAAGTTATTGGAATTTATCTTTTTATGTGGCTTGATTTTGACCCAAAACTTAACAGTTTATTGCATAAAGAAATAAGTGAAGTAATTGCTTGAAAACTGATATGCGAAATTTTATTTAATGTTTATGATGCCTAAAAGGTTGGCTATCAGTATTTAATTTTTTAATCGCTAGAATTTTTTTCAAATAAGAAAATGTAATATATTCATTGTTAAACTGAGAATGCTTTATTTATAGCATATTTTGTCGTAAATTTTGCAAAATTATTTTGAAATTAGAAAAAAAAGTATTGATTTGCTGGCCTCGATGCAGGTCGTCTACATTTGGTTGAGAATGTAAATTTTTTTATTAAGAACTTGTATTAGTTTTAAAAAGATTTTGTTTTTGTCACTGGATTAAGTAGGATCCATATTTTATTGCAACAAAAAGCCAGTGGTTTTATTTCTAGCTAGACCGGGGTTATAATCATAAACACCCCAATCACTAATAAACACCCCAATCACCGGTAAAGGCCGAGATTTTGGTACCCAGTTAGCAACATAATTGGTATGATAATAGAAAACATTATTTTTTATAATTATAGTATTTATTTAAAAAGAATTTTTGAGTTCACGATAAGGATGTGTAAAATTTTTCTGAAAGTTAAGTTCAATTTCAAGTTCAAAATTTTGAGTACTTTTAGGAAATTTTAGGAAACACTGTTAGATTTGATTTAAAAATAATTTCATGAAACCCAGAACTCTTGCATCTTACTTAAATTATTTATTTTTGTATGGTGTTAAAAAAAATTTATTCACTAAGTAGTTTTTAATACATATTTTTACCTCTGAAGTTAGTTTTGGTGTTACAAACTTTTGGCAAAAACAAAACAAAAGTCATCTCACTCTGAACATGAACTCTGTTTATAGATTTGATGTGCTATGAAAGCCCTTGTTAGTTGAAAGAATTTTTTATAATAATTATATCATTTGGATATATCTTCCATTTTATTTATTTCATATTATGGCCTTGTTCAAATTAATTTCTATCCTCTAAAGCTGGATTGCTTTCCTAAAAATATAAAAGATACATGGTGTCTAGCTTTTTCAACGCAGTCCATAGCTCAGAGCTATAGTGTACAACTATGTTGAAGATCTAGGATTTGAGCTTCTGTGGTGAGACATAGGGTTATATTTTATTTATGCAACAATTATTCAATTTATGTCTGATACATCAATTATAATAATAAAAAAAGGATTATAAAATACTGCCTTTTTAAACCTCGTTGATAGAGGTAATGTTTAAAATTGCCATCACTAGTTAAGAAGAATAAAAGATTCCTAGTTGGTTTTATTTTTTAATCATGATTGAGAGGGTTTGCCTAAAATTATTTACTTAAGCCTTGACTAAAAGATGACTCACTTGTTGATATTATTTTATACTTTGTCAGGTTACCGCTGATGAAATTTTTTTTAAATAAAGATGTTTTTGTTTATAACTTAGTTTATCCACTCTTATCAATCTTCGTGTTCTTTATGTTTAGACTCTGTGGATCGTTATTTTGCCAGCAATGTTGTAAAAATTCTTTGATAATATTCTATGATAAGCAACAAAATGCTTCTGCCAAACTGATTGGTGTTGTTGGATGTCCTGATAAAGAGCCTGAAGTTTGTCTTTATCTACCTATTTGCTTGTTGTGCCACAAAGACTGCGAAGAATTTCAGGTTAGTTTCTGAAAATTTTAGCGAAGAAGGAACTGAAAGCTTGCTTAGAGTGTAAGCTTCTTAGCTATAGAAAGCTAAATGAATTTTTTATGTCTCATTTTTCATCATCGTAATTGTTATCATCATCAATCTTTAATTCAAAATCTTCATCACCATAGCAACTATCATCAACAACGCATCACCATCAATAATGAATAATCATTTTTTGATGTGGTATTTTATGAAATATGTATATTTTAGCAATAATGGAGTGCTTATTTCAAAGAGATACTAGCCTAAGGCTGCTCACTTTATGCAAATACGCTTTAATAAAATTTGTTAATACTACTTTCAGGTGCAACAGCATTACTTGACATTGCAAGGAAGTTCCTTGTCAAACAATTTATCTGATATCAGACAAACTTTAGATAAGCTTGGCACATTGGAACAAAAAATGGACATCTCCTTGCCTCGATTTCAAGAGCTAGTTGAGCGTTATGATGTAGATGGAGTAGTTATTGAAGAGAAGAGTGACTTTGAGAATATGAAAAAGTTTACGAAATTGCACGGGGATCTTTCCGATTTGTTTACTCAGTACGCATATGTTATAAAAAGCCTTAAAGATCATGAGCACCTATCGCGTACTGAGTTGTCAATAATGCGAAACGTAACGTCAATAAAATGTAAGAAGTACAATCAGGGAATTTATTTACTGAAGGGTTTGAAAAATAACTTTGAACACACCTTACCAAAAGAGAAATTTGAAGAATATGAAAATTACACTAATATGCAAGCTATAAACAATACTTATATAACAACCAGGCAGCTAGGTTTTGAGGCTTTACAATTGTCGTTGAAATATAATTTTGATACAAAGCTAGCAGAGGAAATTAGAGAAGTCGATAAAGTTTGCTTTGATGAGTTGAAAAATTTTATTGCAAGGACAGGAAACTCTTGGGAAGAACATTTTGTGGTATTAAATAGTTTGATTAAGGAGCAATTAGAAAGGAAAAAACTCGTTTCTCCACACTTGCTGCAAGCAGAACGTGAAGGTTCCTCTTATGTCCAAAAGTTATTATATGAAAGAAGTAACCTACTAGTATTCAAAATTCATCGATCACTCAATAGCAAATCTTCTGAAAAGTATTTTTTGAAATCAAAATCAGCTCTTCAAAAGTTATATAGTAATTTATCTAGAATAGAGAGTTTATATAGTTCTTTTACAATTATATAAATTTCTGTATTAGTTTTAAGAAATTGACACAGTTACTTTGTCTATAAAGTGTAAGGTTCCATAAAAGATGCGTTTTCCTATATATAAGTTATATTGAAAGGTTTGCTTTTTTATATGAGTTATACTCATATTAACATGTTAACTTAACACTGCTAAATAAACATCATTTTTAAAAATGCAATTATTCTAAATCTAGGCTATTCAAATTCAGCTATTTAATGTTTGTTGTCTCTCATTTTTGGGCTGAAATGTTAAAAAAACTCGCATAAGATTTATAGACATTTTCAGTGTGATGTCTGATGTTAAATTTAAAGGCCGGTTTAATTAAAGGAGTGTAATATAAATTAAATCTGCTCCCTAAATTTTTGTGTATTCCCAAATTCAATCTGGATATTCAATGAAGAAGCAGTTTTTTTGTTCTTTAAGCGACATAGAAAATTTCAAACAATTTCATTCTCTAAACTATAAAAATTAAATTCCTTGTTATATAGTTTTCTGAGAAAATTTATTTAAGTTATTATTTGGACAATTGATATGATTATATTTTTTGTTTTTCTTTAATGAGTAGATGTTTTTCTTTTGTTTTGCCATTGTGCATTTTTGTCATTTTTCCTTAATTTGAAATAAGAAAAGAATCATTCTTGTGAAAACCGATAACAAATACTCTCTAAAGCTGTTTTTAACAAAAAATTATCATTTTTATCCTCATTTATATTTTGCTATTGCACTGCACTTCCATAACTTTTATTACAAGATGTTTATAAAAAAAAGCAATAAAAATTTATGTAGGCTATTCGAAACCCACCTGGTGGTTCGTTCCTGTTCTCCACTGTTTTTCATCTTGATCTTTTAATTTTTTTTAGCTTTGGTTGCTAGGTGAAATGTATTTTAAGCCATTTTATTGTCCTTATTATTATCTACCAAATGATTTTATTGAATGCAAAATTAATATTTAATATTTATTTAAAACTAAATTCTTTTTTCTTGGATTGATATATTATTTTTTATTAAATTTTTTTATAATCATCTATTATATACCTCTTTTATATGGATAACTTTTCTAAATAAATCTTTAATACTATAGTGTTATTTTCTATTTGATTTTGATTGTGATAAAGCCTTTAGATAATACTTTATCTTTTTGGCTGTGGTAACACCAAAGTTTTTGTTTAAAACTGACTTTAAAAAAGAACTGAACTTATGCACGGATCGAAAAATCATGTTCAGCTACATTGGGATGTCAAAATATAATGTTTAAAAAGCTTTGAATTAAAGTCCATTATAAAATAATAGGAAACAAATCTTCCTCTCTTTTATTATTAAATTTCAGTTAGCTAAAGTGTATAATTTTGCTATGAAAATTTAAGTGGTCCCATCATTTAGTTCGCTTTGTTTTTATAGTAAAGAATTTAACTGCTTTTTAAAAAAAAATTTTGTGTCTCCATTCACGATTTTATTTGATGTATTTTAAATAGTTCGTTCTTGTATTGATTAATATTTTTCAACAGTTTTTGGAATATGAGAAATTGAACTACTTTTCTTAACGAGTGAATTGCTTTTCTTTTGAACAAAAATTTATTTCTTTCAAAAAAAAAAATAAGCAGCATTTGTTATAGTCCAGTAGAATTACACTTATACCTAGACAAAATGATATCAAGCTGAAATTTTGCACAGAGGTTCTCTTAGGGTTATGTATCCACCAAAAAAAAAGCTCCATCGATTTGATATGTCCGAAAATAAAGTTGTCCAAATGGGTATGTGTTATATATCAAATGAAAGATAATTTCAAGATGAATAAAAAAAATCATCCTACAAAGAGTTATTCACGTCAAAAGATTTTGTCTTAAAAATTGTTACTATTTTGTAACTTTTTTTCAATTCTGCCAAGTTTTTGACTCTGTTGTGTAAATAGAACTTATCACTTTATCTTTCTCATCTAGAACACATTCCAGTTTCATCTAGAAGACATTGCAGTGCTAAAAATTAAAAAATATAAACAATCAAATTATGGTAATGTATATTTGGTTAGTTGGAAAATGGTAAGTTATCTGCAATGTAATGACATTTTTAAATTTTGTTTTTTAGATTAGAATGAATTAAAAGTAATAAATAATAAGAGATTAAATAGCTGATGTCTGAACATTGTGTAATCTGTCAGAAAGAAGATGAGCCAAGTCAATTTGTTAAAGTCAAGAAGAAAGGATTGACAGCGTTGGTTCGCATTTCTAGTGACAGAAAGTTTGAAGCTTTGCACAGGTTTTTATTTTCAGTTAGTGCCTTAATATATTCAGAGAAACTATATACTTATTTAATAATTTAGGATACAAGAATTGTAAGAGGTCGGGAGAGCAATACAGGCTTTTTCTGTGTGTGAAATTAATTCAGAAATGCTAGGAGGTCGAACAAGCAATACAAACTTTTACTGTGTGAAATTTAGGGAGATTTAGAGTGAAGAATAATAAATTTTTCTAGGCTCCGTGCTACACCATAGGTCTAAAATATATTGTTAAAGGATAATATGTTTTAGGCCCAGGGTGTAGCACCGAGCGAGTAGTCTAAATAGGACTACATATTGTTTCTCTATTTCTTGAATGATAACTTATCTTTACATTATTTTTCACTTTCAGCACACTGAATGAAAAACTGAGTCAAGAACCGATTGGGCAAGTCGTTGTTCCCCACCGGTGTAGACGAAAGTTTGTTGATGAACGTAAATCAATATCAGGAGATAATGAAAAGAGTCGAAAACGATTGAGATCTACCATAGATTCCCAGGATCGATTTTGGAAATCATGTTGTGCTTTATGTGGAAAGGAACGAGACAAAAAGCATAAATCGACAAGTGAGGTGGAAACCCTTCCAATATTAACAAATCTCAAAAGATGTGACGAGCGAAATGATGATTGGGAAAATACTGTTCGTAATCGTCTGTTACCTTGCACCTATATGGTTGCGGATGAAGTATTTTACCACCGCTCGTGTATGAGCAAGTTTTTTAGCGATGGTTTGACAGGGAATAAAGTTGGACGTCCTGTCAATTGTACCATACATTAAACATTTCTGAAGGTATGCGATTGGTTGAAAGATGAACGCAACTGCGAGCTTCTTTTACTGAATGAAGTGCACAAGATAATTTTGGACATAGCTGGAGATCCTTTTTGCTGCTACAGCAAAAAACAACTGCAAAGGAAGTTGTATGAGCGCTACAAAGGTATGTGATGGAAAAATTCAAACAATGCGAGGCTCCGACCCCAAGTAATATCGTAGCAGCTGCAGCAAAAATAGTCAAGTCAGAATTACGCGAAATGACGTGTGACAAGTCGTTTTACCAAAATATGGAAAAAATAGCTGATATCAAATATTCCAAAAAGTGGGTACCAGAGAGCTTGCTTGGCTTTTTGAAGCAACTGATTTTATCAGAGCTCAAACAAGTTAGCATTGGTCAATGCATATCCCAGTCTGCAAGACCAAGGTCGATGTTTGTATCAATGCCGTTTGGAGTTGGAGTTGACATTGATAAATCGTTTGAATCAAAATGGTTTGTGAATCATCTTTCAAAACTCGGTTTCTCAATTTTCTATGACGAGGTTACAAACTTTAAGAAGTTGGCTGCAGATGCAGTAAGAGATGTGGCAACAGGAGGAGAATCTGTGACCACATTGGGAGAGGCAGTGACAACACGAGGAGATGAATTAACCACAGGAGGAGAAATGGCAGTGGGTGGAAGGAGAGATGGAAACAGAAGGAGAGAAGTCTTTCGAACAGTGGGCTGCAGATAACGTGGACCATAACATTAGAACGCTGACTGGAAAATGTACATTCCATGGAATGGGAATTATAGCTATGTCATCTTGTGCTACAAAAACATGGCAATCAATTAAACGTTTAAAGAAGGGTGAAAACAAAACATTCAAAGAATTGATTCAAATCATTCCTTATTTTGCTTCAAATGAGCGTGGTTTGTCGAAATTGAAGTTCACCAAAATGAAAGATCTAGCGGACAAAATCAAAGATGATCTTCTTCCGCCAAGCATCACCACAAAGAGGAAGCGATTGATCGATATGGCAAACAGCATGGCATTTTGCCTCCAAAGAATCTCCACGACCAAATTGGCAAGGATTTATGCAAACCGCTCTATACCTCAAAATAGTAATGATCCATTCTCCAAAGCATCTGTGAAGTTTCTGCCAATCATTGATCTCAATTCATCGGATGAGACATGTTTGTACTCAACGTTACTCTTTATCAAAAACGAAGCAAAAAGGCATCACATCAAAGTACCGTGCATCACGTTTGACCAGCCACTGTGGCAAAAAGCCACTGGTATCATACAGGAAAAGAATTTGGATATTGTTTGTCGACTTGGTGGATTTCACACTTTGATGAGTTTCCTTGGAAGTATGGGAAAACTCATGATGGGTTCTGGTATTGAAGAATTGTTTGAGGAGGTGTATTCTGAGGATACAGTGAAGCACATGTTAACAGGAAAAGCATATGCCAGATCGTTACGAGCTCATCTGATGACTCGAAGTGCTCTTGTTGAACATCTGATCAAGATCATGGAAGATGAAGGAAATTTGTCTCCATTAGACGACTTAAAATCTTGCTATTCTCAACTTCTAAAGGGGACTTAAAAACAAGTCCAGTTGTTCAACGAGAAAATGAAAGTTCAAACTGAACGTTTAAAAGAAAATTCAGGTTACACCTGAAAACAACATCTGAGATGCTGAACCTTTTTGCAGCGACAGGCCATATTCACTATACCAGAAGTGCAAGAATGTACATCCAACAGATGTTAGACTTGTCATAAACCCAATACCAAATACCCATACCTGTTCAACGTCTTCTCTACTGGAAATCATGCTGTTAGAAGGTCAAACCGATACTGGGCTGGTTTATGGTCCGATCTCGTATTCTATGTTCCTGTCGGAAAAATGGAATAAAGTGTATGCCAGCGTGTGGCAACTGTCATGGGAATGATTGCAACAACAGGGTCGGTAAGTTGAAAACGAAACATAATCGATAACTATAGCCTTGTTTCCACTTTAGTGCATTAGGTGGTATTAAGCCTAGTACCAGTAGATTAAGCCCTGAATTAAATCTTAAAACATGCATGCTAAGCTTAACATGAAGTAGA
>JAUZNK010069790.1:0-14134 GCA_035046665.1 Euphysa ruthae
ATATGTATTATATATATATGAAAAGTTTTTTGTACGGTTGCCCTCTGGGAGAAATATTTATAAGTATTTCAGGGCAAAATAATATTAATATTTATAAATAGGGATCTATTTATAAATGTACTGTCATAACTGAAAATTGTTTTTATTGATTTATGTGAGAATATCCAAAACATTTTTTTATCTTTATATTAAATATATATTATTTTTTATATATTTTTAATTTATTATTATGTATATATATATATTTTTTGACTATCGCTTATGAATGTTGCTCTAATTGGGAAATAGGGATCTATTTATAAATTTACTTTCATAGACAAAACTTGTTTGAGCTGTTTTATTTGGGGGAATTTTTCAATTTAGGTTTGTTGTTAATATGTTGCTTAGCAACAACAATATATTACTATGTAGTTTTTACTGATATTTTAATAATTGTAACTGATTTTGGTAGCCAATAATTTATTATTAATATATTATTTTTCCCAAAGGATTCTTTAACCAATAGAATTTCTATTTTTCTCACAGGATTTTATTTATTATTTATGTTAGAATTTTGACCAAACTTTACATTATGCCTGAACAAGATATGAAAGAAATCAAAATTTTGCTATAATAAAAAATTGTGTATTTAATTTCAGTCACAGAAAACCATTGACTAAAGATGTATTTGAAACTATGTCAAGAAAATCATCTGGAAAGAATGTCAAGGTAATCTCCTTTAAATCATGTGCTGACACATGACTTTGTCTATTCACATACAAGTTTTCTTATATTTTTGCCTTGAGGTATAAATTGTATTTATTATAATTAATAAAATACTCTCTGATTAAGTAAAGATTATTTAAGATTAATATAATGAAATGTATAATAACTATATACCAAATTTATGTACAAGGAATATCCAGGAACGTTTCCTAGATATTCCTGAATTTCTGGATATTTTTTTTTAACCTTAGATGTCTATTATTCTATAGTTTTCAGTATTATTGTTTTTTCCTCAAAAGCCAAAAAAATATTGTTTTAATTAAATTAAACGATCATCAGGTAATTAAAATATATATTTCTAAAATTACTGTCTTGTTTGTCCATTAAGAAAAGGTAAACGTTTAGGCACAAATATTAACAAAAGAATTTAGATAAAAAAGTCTAAACAACTACAGCAGATATCACAGAAAAATAAACCTACACATGCAGGTGCCATGTTTGGTGCTCACCCTTACTATTAGGTTTTGTTTAGTTAGTTTGTACTGTCTACCTTTGTTCTATCTGGGGGCATATCCCTCTATGTCAAAGATAAACCTATATTAGCATTATGTAGGTAATGTGCCTGGTGTTCACTGCTACCATTTGGCAAGAGTTTAAATTCTGCCATGTGGAATTATATACCCTGTCACAGATGACAATATATTAACAACAAGCATAACAGAATAAAAGAAGAAAAAAATAGCAAATTCCAGATTTTCAAAATTTGGCAAGTCTTATTTTTGTAAGTACTAAAGTGTGTCAACCTACTAACAATTAACTAGAAGTGTCCTTATTTGGGATTGGTTTTACACCTGCATTTTTAATTTCAGGAGAATAAAAGCAACATAGTGGACAGTTATTTCCCAGATGAAACATTTGGTATGAAATATCAATTTTTTTAAATGAATTTAATGTTAAAAGATAAAATATTAAACTCAAAAGGAGTTCGACAAAGAATCTGAAAATTATATAAATGTGTTTTCATCACATTATTTATTTTTGGTAAACCACCCCCATTTTTCTGTTAAACTACACTGTTATCAAAAACTCTTCCAGTCAGACCACAGCCTTAAAATGAGTAAAATCAGCTTTTTAAATTGTTTTGTTTTATTTTTTTTAATGATATTATTGCTGGAATTTTGAACTTGCCATATGTTTTGAGAACTATTTGCTTCCCAAGCGCAAAAAGAAGGCTGGAATTTTTAAAATTTTACTCATGAAGATTTTACATTCGGAAATAATACTTTTGATAATTTTGACATGTTAATAATCTCCTCAGTCAGATATTCATTTTATCAGGCTAAAAGAGACAAGTTCTTTTTTTTTGCAAATTTTTGCTGTTAAAACATTAATACACCTAAAGATTACTTATCTATACATGTTAGTGATGGTATTCTTTTCTTGGTTTAGATAAAGATTTAAACCTTCTAGATACACAGCAGCAAGAATATATACAGTAACAATATTTACCTATTTTAAAATTGGAATTAATTGGTTTCCTCTGATTTTGAAGAGAAGAATCTTTGGGTACTTGTTGAGATAACTACACTGTGCTGCTAAAATTTTTTTTGAAAAACATAGTTTGGTTATGGTTTTTTCTGATTTGCTAAATTCATATTTGGTTTGATTAGCTCCAAATTTTGTATGCTGTTAGAAATTGTCATTCTTAAAAATATGGAAATGTGTGTTATTTTTACCTGTCATATTTGAATAGCACTTCAGATTTACCAAAAAGTCAGCGTTATTTTTTGAGTATACTAAAATTTTTCTGAGATAATCTAACTCTTAAAACAGTGGAATTAGCCCAACTAGAAATGAATTTCTGTCTCCAAAATTTTAAACATCAAATACGGTTCACCTAATTTGATAATCATACATCTACATACTTTGTTTTTTATTTTGTTATTTTCTTTATTATTCTAGTTGTTGATAGCATTTTAATATCTTTTATAGTCAGCAAGAGTTGCGATTAAAAGCTTTAAGAGATGGATTAGAAAAAAAGATGAGAAAATATGAATTAAAAAATGGAAATCAATATGCTGTAGGTTGAAATGGTTCATATTTTTCATTTTTTCAGTGCAAACACTAAAAACAATTTTAATATGACCAAAATATTTGGTTCTCTCTCACAGCTCTCTTTTAAATTTTGTTACTGTTCTGTTACTTTATTCATAGCCAATCTTTAGATTTAAAATAACTAGCCATTTGTTGAAGATTTAATTGAATATTTTACAAAGTGCAGAAGAAGTGGATTTTTTTTTCTGTTCGTTACGAATAGAAAAAAAATTAAATTTTTATATTGATTTTTATAATCTGGCATATTTTGTCATTTACTGAACTGTACAGAGTACAAAAACTGTACAAAAACTGTACAGAAGATAAAATTTTACTTAAAGAGTAATAGATGAAAATTTCAAAACAATTTTTTTCTTTAGTTAAATTTTTTTATTTAATTCTATTTATATTTGCATCATAACAACATATCTGGCCGCAAAAGATCAACTCACATAACCACTAGTTTAAAAAGAAAGAGTGTTATCAATTTGATAAAATAATCATATTTAAGCCTATTAAATTTTTATTATATCACCCTGAACAATTTTTTCTACGAAGTTATTGATAAAGGCAGAAATAATTACATAGTTTGAGTCTTACTTTATAATTTTTTTTTTTTTTTTGTATTTTGTTTTGTTGTTATTTAGTTCAAGGGCCTGTTTTTATTTATTTTGTTTTTTGTATATACTTTGTTCGTTGCTATGAAATAACTGTTTAAAATAATGAATAGTGCATACACTGTTTTTGTCTTGCAATAAATTATTATGTGTAAACTCATCTTTAAATTAAATCAGCTCTGTTCCTCTTCAGTTTTTTATTGCTTTTGAGATACCATCTTTATTTACAATTTACAACGACTGGCAAAGTGTTTTTTACTGCTGATTCATTTTTGTGTTCCATCTAAATAACTATCACTGATTTATTGCAAGAGGAAATAAGGGAGACATATATAAATTTGAAAACTTGAAGAAGCTAAAAGTAGCTGATAAATGCCACTACATCAACAGTCTGGGATGACAAAAAATGCCTCCACATATTTTTCACAGGGCTGATATGCCCAAATCTCAATATCTCGATAAATTTTTCCAAAACACTTGGTGCAGTCAACATTGAACTGTGAATAAATTCATATTTTTATCTGTTCCTTCTTTTCTCAAAAGCGCTCCTTACTTTTTTTTTTTAATATTTTGCATGAAGCTGCTCAGTATGTTTCACACAATTGAAATTCCAAATTTTTTGTTTTAGGTTACCAAGCAATTTTATTCTGATTTAAAAAATTTTTTTTAAAGACATTAGCAGTGTTATTTTGAGAAGTTTGATAAAGATTCAAGAGGGTGGGTATGGTTGAAAAATGTTTAAAAATGAAAAATTTCTTAAAAATTACAAAAACAGTAGAAAGGAATTGCATTATTACTCCCAAAAAGGATTTTTAGAAAAGTTTTTGGCTCAAGTCTTTCAAGTTTCTAGTCAGCCATCTTCAAATTTTCATTTCTTCTTTTAAATATTATTTTAAATATTATCCAAAAATTTTAAATGGTATACTCTATTAATCGTTTATCATGTTTTCCCTAAAAACCGGTGATTTTTAACATATCAAGTATTGGAATAATTCTATAATGACATGATACAAAATAATTAGGAAATTAAGTTTTTTTTCTAAAGGTAAAATAAGAGTAACAATTTCTATTTCTCATCTATTAGCCAATAATGATCTCTACTAGTTACAATAGAGTGTTTTAGGTGGTTTCAAAAATTTTTATACTTATATTTACTAACTTTTTCAAAGTGATTGAAAATGGTTGTTAATAGGTTTATCAGTTAATTGGGCTAAAACTAGCTGTAAAAATTTACTGTCCTCCGGCAGGTTAAATAATCCTTTCTTGCATGTATTTAACAAACACAAAAAAATT
Organism: Euphysa ruthae; assembly: GCA_035046665.1. Taxonomy (NCBI): domain Eukaryota; kingdom Metazoa; phylum Cnidaria; class Hydrozoa; order Anthoathecata; family Corymorphidae; genus Euphysa; species Euphysa ruthae. Next base: position 4,710 of record JAUZNK010069790.1, read on the forward strand.
TATTCTATTTCGTTAGAATAGATTTAAAAAAGTAACTGAAAGGTGATGCACTTACATATTTTAATGTTCATATTTTTGATCTTTCAGAGAAAAGCAAGTAACCAATCACTTCTTGAATCTGATAGCAAATTTATACCATTTGATAATACACCATCTAATACCTTTTCTTCTCAAGTTGAAACTAAAATGCAGGATTTCAACAAAATTGTAACAAAAGGACAAATAGAAAAATACAAAGTCCCTCAACAAGAGCATAACTATAAAGAACATTTTAAAGTACGTTATTTTATCGTTTGATTTTGAGTCCAAACATCCTTAAGTTTTTTATGAGATTATACCCTTAGATCTGATAGTTTTCTATGTACCAGGCTTTTCAGATATTTGAATCCTCATTGATATCTTCATGAAACTAGCTTCTAGAAATCAGTTCTTCTTTGACAAATTCAGGTATGAAAAATTTTCAGAAATGCAAAATTTACTAGCAATTATAATTTTATTTTTTCTTTTCCAGTTTTTTACCATACTTATTTGATAATGATGTAATCACACTCATAAAAAATGGTTTTAACTCCATTGGATCCCATAGAAAGCCTTTTTTGAATATGGCTAATAAAATAATTTAAAACAAAACCATATTTTCAGCCTAAAATAAAACTTCCCGAATGAGACTATAACTTAAAGAGCTTTGCGGAACTGATGATCTTTAAGGTTCTCTAGGAGTTCCGTGTATTGGAAGGTAAAGGTCTAAAATAAAACAATAGCATTTATATTCTGTGTAGGCACCAATCATGTGCATGTGTTAAGTTCAAGAGTTTAGTTATTATCAGTAACATTTCAACTGAAAGATAAATCATTCAATTTCTGCCTATTTTAAAATTTTCGTTTCTGTTTATTTTCAGGATTTTTTTGAAATGGACAATTTATCAATGAACACTTTACAGATTGAAAATATCAACCAAAAGAACGACGAGAGACTGAAATGGTTATCACTCAATAATAGTATGTTGTGTTGTTGCTAAGTTGTTGGTCCTTATTTTCAAATATTTTTAGGGAAGAATTGTAATTGTGGATTTTAAAATAAATGTTTTTATTTTAATGACCAATGGTTACTAAACACTTTAAATACATAGCTAGTATAGGTCGAATGAGTTAATTTGTTTGGCAGTTTGAATTTGTATTGGGTAAAGCAGAGCCACATATTTTTATTTTTCAATTCTTCTTTTTTTTGTAATAGAATCACCAAATTTATTATTCTAGAGTAAAAGTGTAAAATGGCCCCTTTCGATCTACTTCAAATTAGCATCTTAACCTAAGTATGAACTTCTTAATTGTTTTTCTATTTTCATTTATGTTTGACTTATTTTACCCTATTTTACTTCGTGTTTTTTTTTTATATAAATAAAAATTTCTAAAAAAATCATTTATATTTTATAGATCAAGTCGATGAACACATCAATTCTATCTTAAATAATAGGTTTGTTTAACTGTGTTTTGTCTTTATCACCCAATTTTATTTAATTCTGGTAACTGGTGTAGCCTGTGTTAATTTTCAACCTTACAATGATTGTTTTTATTTATTTTTCAATGGATCATAGCACTTCTATGACCACTTTTGGATATCATTTTTCAAACTAGCCCTGGATAGTTTGTAAGGTTGAGATATCGTTTGATGTAGCTGTCTAAATGCAACCTCAATATATTTTAAATAATAACAGTTAAATGTTCTGTTTTTGAGTGCCTTGTGTGTGTCCCCTTAATTAGCTTTCCTGTCACATCCCCGCTATTCCTTTCCTTCCTCTTATATATTTCTCAAAAAATCTTTGCGGTTAATAATTCAAAATAACTTTTTGACATAATATGCCCATTTGCCATAAATTCTTTCTTGTTCTTAGCAACACGCATATTTTTTTGCAAAATCTCATAAATTAATTTTTTATTTTTCTATGTATATAGAATTTTAAAAGTATGGCTCTAATTAATTGTTTGTTCTTCATAACTTGACACTTTATTATATAAATATAAATAACGAAGTGATTGTTAAATATTGATTGTTTATCTAGCATGATTATGTGCTGACTCAGATAATTATTTTCCCGATCATAAACAAACAAATAAATAGCCATATTCTTGATTTTTCTCAGCAATGGTTAATTATCAATATAATTTTTTATTTTAGGCCAGAAGATAGCAGTGATGTTAGTTTAAAGACTGATACACACTTTACTGGATTTAAAGTTGATTGAAAATTTCATTAACCAAAAATTCAATAGAAAGTATTCCCCAAAAATTTAAATTTTAGATATATCTAGTCACAATGGTTTTTCTAAAAATGATGAGATTTTTTGTACATCCAAAATATAATTTATACAAACCTTACAGTATGCTTTGGAAACATCTTAATCATATAAAAAATTAAATGAATAAATGTAAAATTTTTTATGGGTAATAATTATCCAAGTAATTTGTATTTTTTCCTTCAAAACTCAATGAAATCTAAAATTTAAATCATTTGCCTAGACGTTGTTTTAATTGAATTATTCTGGTATATTCTGAAGGTGACACAATTATTTAGCTGTTTGATTATAAATATTTATGGTCACGGATCAAGTATAATTATTTTGATTAAAAAATTTGTTCTTTTTAAATTTGTTTTATTGCTGGTAATGAGTCTCAAATTCAATTTATTAGTTAATAAATAATCCATGTAATTTTTTACCTGTTCTTGGCAATGATCAAATAATTACGTAAATGTTTTTCACTTTAAAATGGCATATGCATTATTGTTTTTGAATATGTAGATTTTTATTAAAAATAGTTTTGAAATTATGGTATTTCAGGTAGCATCACATCAACCCTTGTGGTGAGGACCATTTTTTCAGTGGAATTTAACCAGAATATAGAGATTTTTTAAGCAAAATCTAAACTATAATAAAAGTATATAAACAGTATTTAATTGGTAAGATTTCATTTCAAATAGAACCAGGAGGGAAGGTTTTTACAGTGTCAAAGATACGTTTAAAATCAGTGGCATATTTATGTGGCTAAATTTCAGGGTTATTATGTGATCACTATTCTTCACGCCGTTCTCAAATGGCTACTAGTCTCCTCTAAATCACTTTAGTCATCTACCACCATTACACATATTTCATAAAATCTAAATATAATAGATAAGGTTATTAAACTTGAGCTAGCTGTTAGTTCTTAAAGTTTGTCTGGATTAATAAACCTTATTTTGAATGTAGCTTTTTTACAATTGATAATTCAGCAGAAAACCGATGTGTTAAAATCAAAATTGAAATTCAGTAATAGCCTACTTTTTATTATAGTTATACATTTTGTAGATAATTATTTTATTTATTGTTTATAAATTTCTTTTTATATATATGCCCCCCCAAAAAAATTGCTTATTTGATTGGAATTATTTTATTAATATTGTTATTAAAATATAAATATAGTTGTTATTTAAATTTGATGAAAATGGAATTACTTATTTAAAATCAAGACTTATTTCTGTAAATGTAGTTTTGATAATATTGTTGATAATAGAGTATAAATAAAAGTATGGGTTATTCATAGCTTCTACTTCCTCCTTCAATTCATGATTCAAACATCTGAGCAATACCCAAGTAGGAAGTATGTGCATACAATTCATAATTCAAATATCATATTTAGACCTCTGACAATACCCAAGTTCATTTGTCTTAAATATTAGCCTTCAGTTATTTGCAAATTTGAATTCAATATGCTCAGCCACCAATTACTAAAAATTTTTTTTTTTTTATCTGTGCACTAATTTGGGAAGAAAGCTTTAAACTTTTGAATGAATATTTTTTTCTTAACATCTGTTTTTTGAACTGTTTCAAATTTATTATGATTATAAAAATGTTAAAAATTAAAATAATAATAATAATAGGCTGATTTTTCCAAATTTTAACACTAAGCGTAAGGCAAGGAAAAATGTTTGGTTTTTATAAGAAAACTGAATAATAATTATTGCCCTTTAAAACTGTTATTCATCTTGATTATTTTTTAACGATTTTGTTTACTTAAAAATCATTATTTGTATGAACATACTACTTGACATAGTTTGAATTGCTAAATCTTAAACACAATAAGTTTTTGTATCAATCATGTAAAGAATGATATTTGATATTTTTATATATATTTATTAAATATTTCCAAATTTTGTAAGTTGAAGATCGTAGAAACCATCTTTTGCCCAACATTTTTGTTGCTGAGACTTCTTCTCTCAGTCTGAATTAGGTATAGTTTTTTATTTTTTAACTATATACCAGAATAATTACGGCATGCTGTCCATCTCGAAATAAATTAAATTTGGTTTGATAGGAAATTTGCATTTTTGTAAAATTAATTAATAAGTCAAATTGCATTAAAATAAGAAATATTGTAGAAAATAGTCTTTTGTAAGCAGGATTGAAGATTTTTTGAGCGGAATAGACAAGTTCAAAATTGAACAATTTTTTTACTGTTAAATTTTTTTCAAATCATCTTAAATTTTGGGGTTTTCTTTCTAAAAGTTGATTAGCTAAATTTTTGAATTTTATATGATACAGCACATGAACGAAATATACTGTTGGGGTTTATCATGCCACGGCCAAGCTGGCCAATCTAAAAACAAAAAAATTTATACACCTCAAAAAATATCTGTCGACCATGAAAAGTATGGAAATGTTGTTGATGTTTCGTGCGGGGGGCTTTTTACTGCTGCAATCTGTGACAGAAATTATATTTTATCATTTGGATGTGGAAAATATGGTAGATTAGCTAATGGCACTCAAGAAGATAGTCAAACCGTGACATATTGTAAAGTTTCAGAAGACAATGGGAATTTGATCAAGGTATACAGTTTTTGCTGTGATCTTGCAAAGTTTTGTAATTTTTGATAGTTGTTTTTGAAGTTATTTTTAATAGAAAATATTTTTACCTTGGTTTACTATTTTACTATTTCCATGATTAAACACAAATTATGATTTAAGCATATCTGTTTGGCTTTTGTTTAAGCTTCTTGATTGACCCTCTGCGAAGCCGTGCTTTATTATTTTTTCTTGAAGTCCGCCAATTAGAGGGTTTTGGAGATCTTTTTAGCCATTTGAAAATCTGCCGAGAATATTTTTAGAGACCTGGGCTAGATTTTAATCATCTTTTTCACTTTTTTCAAAAAATTACTCTTTAATTATGCTAAAATTTGGGAAATATTATTTCTAATTTCTATTTTGTTGAGTAGGGCAAATATTCCCAAACATGTTCAAAAATAGCATTTTTTGACTCATCTTAATGAGCTGTCTTGGGTTCCCAGAATTTATTCAAATTAAATTACATCTTTCATGAAAATAACTGTTTATATTGAATATATAAAAAAGTACTTCAGGGGATTGAATATATAAAAAAGTACTTCAGGGGATTGAATATATAAAAAAGTACTTCAGGAGATTGAATAAATAATTTTCAAATTTCGAAAAGCGGCTCAGGAATACAGGAATTCAAATGTTTTGCATAATCTATAGAGCGGACTGAACTTTGCATATGTATCATAAGCGGTTTTTTCATCTTTAATTTGGTTTTTAGATATCTTGTGGAGTATGGCATGCATGTGTTTTGACAAGCACTGGAGCATTGTATATCTGGGGGTATAATAAAGCTTGTGGTTTTGAAAATCACGTATTAAAACCACTTCAAGTTCCATTAAAGAATGTTGCCGGTGTTTCATGTGGTAACAACTTTACATTAGCCTGGTTGAGGGATGGCTCAGCATATTCATGGGGTGCAAATACGCATGGTGTATTAGGTCATGGTAAATCTCAGGGGGTAGTAAATGGACCTACAAAAATAGAAAAACTTTCAAAATTTAAAGTTGTTTATATGAGTGCTGGTACAATTCATTGTGCAGCCATCACAGATGATGGGTCTCTTTATGTCTGGGGAAGTAACAAATTCAGTGCTCTTGGCATTCAAAACAAGATTGACCTAGTTGAGCCTACTATCAATAAAGATGCCACTAATGTTATGCAAGCTAGTTGTAATATTGGTGATAATCATGGTCACACTTTGTTGCTTACAAATGATGGTAAAATTTATGCTTGTGGTGATGGATATAAAGGGAAGTTAGGACTTGGAAATCAAGAATCCTGCACAAAATTTCAAGAGGTGATTTCTGATGAATTATTTGTTCAAGTATGCTCCGGTGGCATACATAGTGCAGCTGTTAGTAAATATAATGGGGTGTTTACGTGGGGATGTGGCAGCGATGGAAGATTGGGTCACCCAAATGCAGAGGGTCATCGGTATTTATTTCGCTTAGACAAACCATCAGTTGTTGAATATTTTAATGATCTAAGAGTTTTAAAGGTATGCGCTTCTTATTATCATACCGTGGCTTTAGTTACTTCTTCTAGTAGCACCTAATCAGTAAAGGTTATATTTTGCGCCATGCGGGCACCTTTCAAAAGCTTTTTCTGTACTAAGTTTATCTTGTGAGCATCAATTTGTTATTTAGTTCTTAAATCTTTTAAATATGCACTATAAAAGCTAAGTGGTAAATGGTTTTCAATAAAATAGGCTTGTTTTTTTTATTGAAAAAGCCTATTTTTTTCCTTTTTGCAGAAAATTTTATTTGTGTCTATATGATTGTATTCCCATCATTGAATAGTCAAAAATAGGTACATATAAATCACTTCTCTCTATGGTGTGGAGTTAAAGAAGATTGAAAATTGAAATTCTGTTAGCTTGTGTGATCAAGTTATTTTTATATTTCTCAAAGAAAGATATTCTGAATATTTACATGAAGCATGAACCAACAATGTATGTTTCGTAAATTTTCATTTTATTTTCGGTTAGAAATATAAATATGTGATTGAATTTATTATGAAATATTTTGGTTTTTAAGGTTTAATAACCATTCTGTTGAAAGTTTTTTTAAATGAGATCTTTATTCGAGAGCTTCCTCAAAATTTAGTGGAATAAAGGTTCACTAAATATTTTAAGTAAAAATTATTAACATATAGTGTGCATACAAGAACAAGGAAAACTTTATAGTTTTAGTCTATTTATGTACAAACTATTTATTGAAGTTTTGTGTATTTTTAAATCCTTATTTCATTTTTAGCATTGTAAAATTAATTTTATACATTATTTGTTAAATTATTAAAGAATGAGATACAGTAAGGTGTATTTATTGGTTTCATATACACTAACTTCTTGAAAATGACATTCTTTTCCAAAATATTCATTTTTAAACATAATATCAACTAGCCTAATAATTGTGGGTTTTTCCCTTTACTTTGGACTGTATGAAATAAACTTTTGTTGCTGTAATAATAAAAGTGACAATGAAACCCCTATGGGGATTATAATTACTATTTAACAAAATAATTAGATCACAAATCATTTATTTATGACAAAAAGGATTTATCTCTCAAAGATAACCACTTCTATTTTGTGAATACTGTAAAAAGATTAGGATTCATAGAAATGTAGGCATTTATGGAACCTTCACTGCTGGTTGGAACTGACAATCCTAAATAATTAGATTCTTATAGAAATATATTGTATCTTAACTTCTGGTTAGAACAATATTCCTAAAGATTTGGAGTCCTATATAAATTTTGGAATATATGGAATCTTAACAGCTGGTTAGAACTGATAATCCTAAGGATTTAGACCGTATTGAAATGTTTGAATATATGGAATCTTAACTTTTGGTTAGAGCTGATAATCCTAAAGATTTAGAGCCCTATAAAAATTTTGAAATATATAGGATCTTAATTGCTGGTTAGAGCTCATAATAATAAAGATTTATAATTGTATAGAAATGTAGAAATACATGGAATATTAAATGTTGGTTATGGAAATTTCAAAAAAAAAAATGAAACTGATTTTTAAGTTGTGTTCGAAATTTTTACTAAGTCATTTAAATTATAAACCATTTCATTTGACTTTTTTAGGCAGTATTTGTAAGTTTATCTTGTTTATTAATGAACTGATACCTTGTGAATTTCCACAATAATAATTATAACAATTTTGACCTAAAACTTCTTTATCAGCTATGCATTTTTTTTGGAAATTACTTATTTTTTGACAATTCATATTTTTCTTTTCTTTATAGTTCCTAAGCAATAAATATTTAAATCTATTTGTTTTAAAAGAATATTTTTTTTAGGTAAATTGGATTGTATTTCCACAAATATTTATTATTAGTCAACCAAATTTTTACCTTTTTCATACTGTAGCAAAATTATCAGTTCTGATGCAAGTCATGTATGTTTGTTATTGGTATGTACAGTCTAATGCTTATTATTTATTATTTATTAATTATGATGGTTCCATTTTTGTTTAGTTATTGAATTAAAGAGAAAAAAATGCAGTCGGAAGTCTTATTTTCAAAAGAATTAAAAGTGGTGAGGAAGGATTTCGATCAAAGGTAGTTCAAATTAAAGTTACATTTATTAATTTAGTTAGAATTCGAAAAGATGTATTGGTATATTTTTGTTAAAGCTAGGCTTATAAAGGCATTGATTTGAACAAATAAAGACAAAGATATTTAAAAGCACAAGATTATAAAAAAAAGAACAGTATTGAATTTTTGTCACCATTATTTATCAATTTGTTTTTTTAGATATTCTTCTATTCATTTTCATGTTTTTAAACAGTCAACCGCTGCTAATCAAAAGGTCAGGTTTTTATAAATAATTATTTTAAGTGTTACATGATATATTTTTTCAGAATTTTATTATGATCAGTTCTGGAAAACAAGTTTTAACAAAAATTTTTTGCCAATTTTTTTTTTTTTTTTTATCTTGTAGTTTTGTAGTAACTGAATACTGGATTTATTTTAAAGCTTACTCTTTTTATATTTTTATATTTTTTCTTTCCTGTAATTTTTCTTTAGGAGTTGTGTGTTCGTCTCACAAGTACAGATGATTTATTTTTTTTACAATCATTATGTCTGACAGAAGATGATTTCCAATGGTAATCTTTTTTTACTTTTAGTTTCTGATATTTTTTTTTGAATAATTCCTTTAAACAAACCTATTTCAGAAATGGGTTTTCCTAGACAAAGAGGGTCTTCTTCTGATTTCAAAGTAGTAGAGGTAAAACCTTCTGTCTTAACATAGGTTAATAATTTTTCATTGCCTTATTGATTATGTGTGAGACCTTTCTTTTCATTTCGTTCTCCCACCTCATATGACAGACAAATTTAGGAAAAAATCTTTCTTATATTTTCTGATTTGCGATTTTTTTTATTACTTTTTCTGGTATCCTATTGTCTTTTCCCCCAATCTCGGCACATAGGCAGTTTTACTTGATTTAATTGAATAAGTTTTTTTTCCATTCCAATGACTCATAAATACTTGAACATGAACTCTAAAACTTCCCCAAGCAGTCATTTAAATTTTTTAGAAAGAATT
>JAUZNK010069801.1:0-14134 GCA_035046665.1 Euphysa ruthae
ACATCATTTAACTTATTTATTAAATCATCATTCACATTTCCTTACTCGGAGCTATATTTGAAAAATTTTATTCACGTTTGTTTAACTGAAATAAAATGATTCTTGCACGTCTATGTTTGCTGGTAAAAGAGGGTCTTTCTTAGGATACAGAAAAAGTTTCGCTATGCACTCTATCATGAAATTTATGGCGTCGTAAATTGAGGCTTTCCTCGAGCAAGGACCACCGTAGGGCCATATCTTTCAGAAGCAACAGTTTCTTTCACATCATTTCCCAAGGAATGAAAGAAAGTGACAATTACTGCCTGTACAGCATTACCCGCTTCATTTGCTTCTACGAGAGCCTGTCGAGAATCAAAGTCCGCATTAGTCATTAATTAGCTGGAGTGTTTGGAGACTATCTTTTGACGTGTCTTGTACCACATTCGACCATGTTCATGTTCTTCAAAATTTATGCGAATAGGTTCTCTTGGTAATGGTATCGCTGCTTGTCGAGTTCGGACATTACTCGTCAAGACTATCAGTTCGAGTAGCGATCCCAAACAGTCAATAAGCAAACTTGTTGGTCACCGCTGAATTATCGCCAGCTACGATAGTCTCTTTAGTGTACATGATCTGAAATTTGACTTCCACATAGCTATTAGAGAGAACGATTAAATCTTTTTCGGCACCCTTTCAAAAACGAAACTCTCTTGTGTGATTCAGATCACACTTGGCTTCTACAAGCTCGTGGTAAGCTCTAATCATATCATTATTTGCGCTGGGTGCTTCAACCACAAAAATTTTAGCTCGAGAAGATGAGTATTAAGACCGCTCCTCTTCAGTCTATTATGTCACCATCACTGGCATTCCCAAGTGGAATGGTTTGTAGAAACGAGATTTGATTTCTCCCTGCTTTCGTATTCTTAATAATGCTGATACAGACGAAGAGTCTAATTACTCCTCCCGTGATATCCACAAGTTTCGGAGTAACATGGTTCCAGCTTGGAGTCTTTTCTCTGCTTGGAAACCCAGAAGCTCAATTAAAGACCCTGAAAGGGAATTATTGTTAATTACTGAAATGGATGCTGTCATCGCAGCTTATACACAAAGACCGTGAGGCCCATATTTTCAGGGAACTTATTAACTCCGTCTACTAGCAAGGATGCAGAGTCATAGTTGCCAGGGTTAGGCGGTCTTCTTTTGTTGGAAGATCCGGTAGGTTGTTCTTCTCTGCAATATTATACCAGCTGTATGGTATGATTGCATGTCTCAGCCAGCTTGACTGAATAATTTTCTGTGTGGTGTTGCTCTGGTAAAACAGAACGATCTTTATTAGGGAGTGTAATGTAAAGTATAGTCTGTGAGAAAGGCAATATAGTTATCTATTTTTTTAAAATTCTTTTGTGGGGCTCTAAGTTTCCTTACTTTGTTTAAAACGACTTATGCCTCGTCGTGACTTCCTTTTCCAGCTTGGTCCATGGCTCGGTTTTAAAGTCTATTGCCACTTCCCTGTTGCTGTATTTCGTCGTCACTATTTCTCATGGCCACCCGCTCACCAAAATTTTGACCCGGCGCATCAACCATGTCATATTCATAAAAAAAGAAGGCAAGATGGCTCTGAGCTTTGAGACGATTGATACCAAAAAAGCCAAATCAATATGTCAAGAATGGTGAGATTATCAAGTGTCAAGAATGGGAGCTGCGCAGTATTTAAAGGGCCGAAAGAGCATATTAAAAAATGGCCCTTTTAAAATCATCATGGAGAAAGTAGCAGCTCAATTCAGGTACAGAGTTGAATATGGCGACGTATGTTAAGAGGATTTCCATTCGTTTATAAAATTGCGGAAATACCACACGATGAAGAAAGAAGTACGAGCCAGTGTGCAAAAAAAAGCATAGAGGTCGGCAAGGCCACAAAGAATGAATTGGTATAGAGAGGACACAAAGAAGCTCGTCATTCTTTCATGAAAAAATTTGGGGCTAGAAACTCACTTTAGAGATCAATCTTTTCATCTCGCCACCGGCATATATGCAACCGACATTCAGTGAATCAAGTTAGGTTTGCACTGAGTATTGAGTGTTTGTTTATTCCTCTACTTGAGCCTCGCCATTATGGCACACCTGGCTGGGAAAAATGAAAATTACGTTTTTACCTAAAAAAATATATAATTCAAAAAATTCTCAAAGAATTAACAAACCATGGTTTTCATGTTTTGGAGAAACTTAAATATTATGTAGCTAAAATATTTGATGTCAATCGAGTTCGCATCATATTAAAGAATATCAAACGTGTTGAATCACTTGCTAGTCAAACTTGAAAAAGAAATGCATTCTTTACATAGCAAATTAATTCATAAGTTTGTTTCATAAAACAAACCTATGAATTAAACAAATACGCTATCTATCTAATTTGCTATCTATGTAACTTGATTAGTATAACTGAATGCAAAACACTTTACACTCAAAAGAGAACCCTCTTGGGATGCTTGCTGTTTTTTTTCTCCCAAAAGGGTTTTTGTTTTCATATTTATATACCGGGCACTCATCCTCTTTGATTATCACAGCCTATTTTCATTATTTGAAACGTGTGTGAATTTGGTTCGAATTAGTTATTTGTGGACCAGGTTATTTGTCACTAATTCTAAGATACTAGGTAAAAAGTCAAAAACCTTTGATAAGTCTATTAGCATTAATACGTTACTTTGCTTGTAACGGTAGCTGTAAAAACATTTAGATAAGATGTCATGAAAATATTGCTTAAATAATTTTGCAACAGCTTTTAAATGGTTTTTGTTAGCGAAGGTAAAATATTCGTGCAAAGTCTTTGATTTTTAAATACATTTTTGTACGGCGGTTATCATCAGCTGGTATTCTAGTTTTAAAGTCATCAACCTGTCAATATATGATAATTACATACTATATCATGGTGTGTCGGGAATATCCACAACACAAACTGGTAAATTTCAAGAACTTTCTTTGTGTATGATGACTTTATTTACAATAAATTGAAAGTCCTCCATATATATGCCTTTTTCTATTTTCTAATGTTTATATTTTCTCATTCGACTGCGAAGATGTGTAATATCCATTTGGAATTGAAAAAAAAAAATTCTTTCACACCACAACAGGTTCTTCTATTTCACTCTCTAACTAGTCTTTTATTTTTCATTTTGCACTTGCTGCATCATCATTTTTCTGTCTTTGTTTCCAACTGCAAACTCGTCACTCACTTTGTCAGTGGTATATTGCATGATTGTGCTAAGGGGTATGAATGTTGTACTTTTCTTTCTAAGGGTGATTTACCAGCTGTCACCTTAACAGCTCCAAAGACTCTATCTCTTCCTATAATATGTTTCTTCACAGTACCGATCTTCAAATGAATTTGGTTTCTTTCATCTCTTTTAGTTACCATAACCTCTCCAAAATCGAAACAGAAATCTTATTTTCTTTTTCTTTAAGTTTCAAATCATGTTTTTCTCTCAAACTTCGTAGATATTCCTTTTTCTACCTAATCCAAAATTTTTTTAAAAATTTCATTAGATAAACTTTCTTTCTCAAATCTCTATCGTCAATTTGGTTCAATTCAACACAAGGTACGTGATATGTTAGTCTAAACATCATCATAGTACAATTAAGTATTGGCAATTAGCTCATGATCTTCTAAATAGCTTAAGGGTATGTTGGTTAACATCAATTCAACGAAGAAAAGTACTTAGGTGTATTCGCCTTTTGATAATTTCTTTTTTCTGATTTTTCTATAAGAGGGGTTTTCGTTGTTCCAAAGGTATTCGAGGTAATTTAAATCTCGATTTGATATCAACAGTAGCTAAAAAATCGTCCATTTTACGATTGGTATTGCTTTTTTAATCCACTTTGCTGCTGCTTTAAACGTGGAATAATTGCGATACAACTTTCTCTGGTTTTAAACATACAATATTACTTTCTAAAGACTGGTCTATGTAGAATTCCAAGCAAATTACTTGTGCAAGACTGCAGTTTATAAGTAAAGCATATCCTTTTCTTTCTTTTTTGTCTTGGTGGTAGATGAAAGGTCCCATGTAATCCATTCCTACGACTTGGAAATGACGATTATTAACAGTATGCAGTATTAACGCATCAGCTGACATTCGTTTGCAATTGTGACTTGACTTGAATATTCTCTTACACATTTGCCTTATTTTTGCATCCAATGCTATTGTCTTATATTTGTCAATTTTAACCCACTTCCCCGATATAACGTTTCAAAATTTTCATTCATGGCTAACTTCTCTGTGAAAACGGTTTTTTTTTGTGTAGATAAATTGGATACTCCTCTGGAGTTCGTCCTTTACACAGGTATAAATTGTGATAATCTTTCTGTAAGTTTAATTTCTTGATATAGTCTTTGAATGCTCCTTTGTTTTTAAAGTGCTTCTGTGTTAATTTTATTCATCGCTCTTTTACTGCCTTTTTTTATCCAGTTGTCAATTCCCCTTCAACAAGTTGACGCCTTCTACAACTTAAAGCAAATGGTAAAATCCAAGCTGTAATTCGAATGCATTTCTTAAAACTGAATTTTTCGATAAACTAGAGGGATAAAAAAATTTTCTTTTTTTCTTTGAAGAATTCTTTGTTCATTTTTCTCTGCTTCATTCTCGAGCGAAGATATTATGTCTATTTACTAGACTTGGACTAAAGACTTGTTTATACTAACCATTTTGCTCCACTCAACCATTTTCTTAAAAGTTTGTTCAGATAAACACCACGATTGGCATCATCCGAAGAGATTTTCAGCTAGGTACATATTTCCAATTAATACTCGTTTTTGAAAAAATGTGCTCAACAAGATTTCTGACGACTGTTTTATAATCTCCATTACCTTTTATCCAATGAAAGGCTGTACTACTGTCAGTTCATCCTACTTGACTCCAAAATTGGTCTCTGAACAAAAGTTTGTTTAGGGACTCCTTGATATTCTGAGTGTCATCGTGGACACGTTTGTGTAACAACTCATCAGCAAAAAGCTCTTTAAATATTTAGACAAAAAATACAAACGATACGGACCTAATGGAAGAAATATATGTGAAGAGCATTACAAAATAGACCTTTCTTGCTTTTTGGGTTTTACAAGCGGTTATACTTGTGTTAAAACTAGGTTAATCCCAGTTTAATCTCGTTGCTAAGAGTGTTGCTAAGGTAGACTCGGTACACCATGCTGTTAAAAAAATTTTATTTTTAGATGATAAAAAATAAACCAATTGAAAGAGCGATAAATTTTGTGTGGTTAGAAAACCATTGCGAAAAATCGATTCTTTTAGGAAAAATCATTTTCGGTAGTAGTATATTAACTAACCATCTTAACTGAGGTTAAATAATAGTATACAGTTTGTTGATATGGAATAGATAAATGTTTTATGTGTAATCGCATTTGCTTATTGAGTTGTAATAAAAACAACGGGCTCATATTCCATTACTATTACCTCACTAAAGTAGTGTAACTATGGTGTGTTGATTACGGGTAACAGAGTTGAAAAGGTTAATAAGATTTCATGCGTTCTCACTTTGCATAAATATTTAGCAATTTATTATAAATAGTTCCTCATGCTGGCTTTTTTAACTGACAGAGTATAATTAACCGATTGGATATTTTTAATATCCCTTTGGCATTAAGCGTTAAATGATTTCCAAGGTGAATTTGTTACAACAGTGTTTTATATCTACCAACATGTATTTCAGAAACTAAATGTTATAAATCAATCTTTTAAAAACTTAATGAGAAATGATTTGAAAAGATAGGCTGAAATTTTAATTCCATCGATATTTTTTTAAAAATGTTGCATCATTTTCAATGTCTGTTGAAGAATAACTATTGCTTCAACATATAAAAAAGTTGCATCATTTTCAATGTCTGTTGAAGAATATCTAGTGCTTCAACATATAAAAAAGTTGCATCATTTTCAATGTCTATTGAAGAATAACTAGTGCTTCAACATATAAATAATAAAACTAAATGTTTTGACTAAATATCTAAAGATTCTTTTTATGTTTTAGATTGCCACAAACGGAGTACTGCCTAAAAACCAAAAAGGCACTACATATTGGGTGCGATAACCTCTCATTGAAAAGTCAAATATTTCATTAAAACATATGTTTAAATCTTTAATTCTATCTCATTATCTTTTAGTTTTTTTACTAGTTATCTTGATTTTCCTGCAAATTCCCGTTTATACTTTAGGATTTTATATTGACAATTACCATGCTCACATAAACTAATTTAAAATTAACAAGTATATATATTTTGTAGTTTTCCATTTTAAAACCTTTGAACATCATGTAGTGAATACACTGAAAAAAAATTGATGAAATTTTTCTCAAAATTTTTATTAAATTTGGGCGCTTATGATAATTATGCAATTAACAAATATTTATTTCTTTGACGTTTAATAGGATAATGAAATGATATTCTTAATGAGTTTTATGTTGACGCATGCTTCAGCAGCTTTAATAAGCCATCTACCTAAAAGCTATTCTGTCATAAGAGGCTCTGCAGATGAAATTATTGGATATGGCAATATGCAATGTTTGCCTTTCTGGTTGAAATATAGTAGTAACCATTGTCAGTGTAAAAAAGATTTTAGAAGTCTTGGTTTATCCATCTTCCATGAAGAGTATTCGATTTTTTCAAAAAAGAACTTTAGTACTCCTGACTGTGTCAGTGACTATGATTTGACTCATCTTGACAAAGGTGAGACTTTGACTTTAACTCTCGTTTTAGTTTCATTGACTTTGCTGACAAAATAATCTTTCAGCTTTTAAACTTACTCATTAGCAAATTCAATTTTTTGCAGTGCTATATTATTTCAAAAGAAAATTATTAAAGACACGTGTTTTTATTATTGCAAATTTTCCTTATAACTTTCGTTAAATTTTTGACTTGTATACTATTAGCTTAATTCTAATACTGATAACAAGTATGATTTACTAATAGAAAAATTCTGGCTTATATACTCTAAGTTTTATCAAGGTAAGTAATTGTACCTATCAAAGTTCGGTTACTTAATTGTATCTTAACAGAGATTGGTTACACCATGTTGGTTGTTTAACGAGAGTTATTTAACCTTAGATTTATACCTTAGTACTTTGACCCTAATCTCCTCAACTTGTAATTTACTCAAAAAAAATTACGGCTTACGAAGTGAACGCTACTTTTAATATTAAAACTTGATTTTTATCGTCAATTGAATGTTGCCCATGTTTTTCGTCAAAAAGGGCCTTATTAGCATGTTTTTTACCACTATAAAAACAATAATATTATCTTCTTATTATATTCTTGGACAGTTCCCCGACCGGATATTTCCTCGGCAGACATTTCCCCGACCGGAGATTTGCCCGACTGACGTTTTCCTGTGTACACTACCCAACCTGGAATTTTTTCCGTCCAAAAATTCCCCAGCCAGGGTGTTGATTCAACATAAGTAGTACAGCATGAAACTGGGGGGAAATAGTAGAAAACAGGGAAAAACGGGGGAAAGCAAGTGTGAAACAGGGAGAAATACAGGAAAAAACGAGTGAGAAACGATAGGATCAAACGGTTTTGTGAAAACTTTTAAATCTTAAAAAAAGTTTTCAAAAAAACGTTTACATGGTTTTTATATTTTATTTATGTTAAAAAAATGTACAAAAATGTAAAAAACTACCGAACAAACATAAATATAAATAAGAATAAACAGTAAATTAATAAGGTAAAGTTAGAGTGAAAAGGACTTGGTCTGGATCTGACCCTGTATCTTTATAGAAAGTAGTAAGAGTCTACTTTAAAAATCGAAGCATACCAATAGACTGGTCAATATCATGTGCGCGTTTATCGAAATACAGAATAAATCACACTTTGACGGTAGAGGAGGGGGTGGAGGTGGGGTTGGGGGTGGTTGTTCTGATTAAATACTAAAAGTATATATATAAAAAAAAAAAATTATGGTAGTTCTGATTAAACACTAAAAGTATATATAAAAAAAAAAAAATTATGTGTAATATTTAATTGTTTAACAATACGAGTAAAATATTGTGACACAAACATAACGCGCATGTATTTAATACCAAAGGAAATAATGCTGAACATGAGTTAAACTTCGCTTTTTAGATAAAGGAAGGTGTTGTCGTTGAACAGGATAATGATTCTTAGACTGGAGTCTGTTATGCGCGAGCAGAAAGTACGCGTATTTGTTCGTAGAATACTGTAAATGAAAATTTGATTCCTTCTGCGCACACGCAGGATTTTTTATAGAGTGAGTTTATCCACTAGACTATAGGTTTTTATCATATTATCAACAGTATTTTTTTGATTTTTTATTTTTTATTATAGGCGGTAAATTGTATAAAATAATAGAAATATTACACGCTCGCTCAGGATTATGTTTTATTGTGAAGGGAATTTTCTTATTATAATTAGTGTTATTATAATTACTATTATTGTTATTGTTATTATTATTTGTTACTTTGAAGTGACTTTCTAGTTTTTCAATTTTTTAATTAATTAAATTTTTTCTTTAAACTTCTTCGTCATGCGTATGATATTGGATATCGGATCAGCTGTTGGGTGATTAGGCCAGGAGATCATCAGGGATCTTTTCGCCCCATTTTCCTCAGAGATTTTGGCCCTTTTAAATATATAAGTACATTCTGAACATTAGAAAAATATTTATCGGATGCTCTACAACTGAGGGACTAGGGCCCAAGCCTGTCTGGAAAATTGTCCTAATGGACATAGTTTCACCACATAAGCCTCATGAATGAAGCTTTGTCAGATTGAAGTATAACAATATACGACTACAAAAACACAACAATTTACAAAATTAATTTGTGGTTCAGGATAGTCAGAACTCCCTCGAAGTGCCGTTACACCCAATAAACTTCGCAGCTAATTTTTCGTATAAGCAACATACCAGATATGAACAGTAGAAATAACATAAAACTTACCTTGTAGGCCAGTGGAATACATAGTCATATTTGGTGATTTGCACTCGAACCCAGACCTCTTAACTTTCGATTTCCGAAAAACCTCATTTTCACCTCATAAACCTCAAGTGTGAAACTTGGTCAGATTGTAGTATAACAATATGCGATTACTAAAACACAAAGGTTATTTTGTATTTTTATTTGCTGTTAATTTACTATTATTATGTTTTTCGATTGGATAGTATTTTTATTAATCTTCTTTTGAAAAAATAAATAATATGCACCTTTTTTTATAAAATAATACCCTGGTCTGGGATTGTTTATAAAAAAAAATTTTCAGCTTTTTATATTATTTTCTCGCCTTAATTTCAGGGATCGAATGAATGAATGGTGCTCACGTAGAACATTTGTTTTTACTTTTAAATATATTTATATCATAATATAAATATAATAATAATATATATAATATAAATTAACTTTAAAACAAAACAATTTAACACAGAAATAAATATCATTATAACATCATTAATGATACAATTCCTATGATTCCCAATGTGACGTTTGCTCAGCTTTCTCTTCCATGTGATCCTACAGGAAATTGAATTTAGTTTAATCATAGAAATAGAAACAAAATTAGGTGTCCTATATTTTAGTATGATAGCCGAATCCTTATGATCTTTTTTAAAGATTTTAAAATTTGTTTAGGCGAAAATTTAGATGTGGCGGAATATTTATTTTAGGTTGTCAATTATCGAAATGATATAGGATAAACGTACACAAAATAAGGCAGAATTACTCCTTTTGCTCGATAGCACTGTTTTATTTATGACATTTTGGTTTATTGTCTAGTTTACAGTTTTATTTTAACTCTAACTATTCTTCCAAATATAGCGTTAATTATTTTTTTTACTAAATTAAGTGGTTGGCTTAGATTGCACATCGATAAGTTCAAATATTTTTATAGGACCATAGGTTTCTTTCATTTATATAGAAAAAACGAAGTTTCTACCTCTCAGCCCGTCACTCGTTTCAAAGAATCTACACTTTTTAAGTTTAGAATAATTCTAAAGAATACAGTTAGCCAAGACCTAAAATATTATACCTTTTTTTATTACCAGAAAAAGCAGATTATCTTCATGGTTTTCATAAAAGTTTTTATAGCAGGTTTACTGCACTATCCAAAACACAGCAGGATAAAATGTCTGGAATAACTTTCTAATGAATGCACTTCAATTTTAACATCTGTTACAACAAAAGTGTCTGCTCGTAAAGTCTGTATTCCTAAAGGAGCTGTTTGGAAATATCAAAAAAAAAAAAAAATATATAAAACACGGCGATAAAGTTTTTGCTGCAAGTTGGTGAGGGATAACTTTGGCAGTATCCCATATCTTTCGTTTTTTGGCAAAATAGATCTGTCAGAGGTGCTAAGATATCAATTGAAGCCAACCTCGTTATCACTTAACTATGTAGATAGTTTAATTTTGAAATACCAAAAAAATGGCACTGTTAAAACACTTAGAAACACTGTTAGATCTACCCCACCGACATCAGCTCAGTGTGCTATCGTCGATGCTCCATTTCTTCCATATGCATGGAAACTTCCGAGCCATATTTTCTAGTGAAGGCAGCAGAACAAAAAGTCTTGTAAATACCCATATTGATTACACTAAGAAACTTTATTTAAAATTTATTTTATTTAAAAGAAGTTCAAATGAACGGTACCAAAACTCCCAAATCAAAACTTATAATTTATTTGTACAAAACGAATTTGCCAACTTGATAAAACTATTGAAGAAAGAGGTCTGAGTGTCAATGACTTGGTAGTTTCTTAGGCAATATACAATGTAGCATGCAGAACAAGATTTGAAAGGACCCTATCTAGAAAGCAAAGATCAGGTCGTCCAATTTCTACAGGGAAAATGGAATTATAATAGCAGTGGCAGTGGCAGTAACAGTAGCAGTAGCAGTAACAGTAGCAGTAGCAGTAGCAGCAGCAGTAGCAACAGCAGTAGCAGTAATAGTAACATTAGCAGTAGCAGTAGCAGTAGCAGTAGCAGTAGCAGTAGCAGTAGCAGTAGCAGTAGCAGTAGCAGCAGCAGCAGCAGTAGCAGCAGCAGTAGCAGTAGCAGCAGCAGTAGTAGTAGTGATGTATTTTCTGCATCAAAAGAAATTTTATAAAGCACAAAAAGTAAAACGTTTATAAAATGTCGTTAGTAAATTAGAAATAAAGAATAAAATGAGAAAAATAATAGAAGTAGTTTAATAACTAACGTAAATTTCAATTAACACACGGGAAACTCGTAGAAAACCAATGTTGGTCTTATCATCGAGAACCGGCTTTCGGTCTATGACTTTTAATGTAATATTGTTATAATACACAACGAAAATTTTGAAAGAAAATTTTTACATTACAAGAGGAAGAAACAGACATTCTAAAACTTTTTCTTCAAAAAAGAGGTATTTTCAATTTCAGAAACTTTTGAATTTATAACAACAATTTTGTTCCACAAACGAGGGTCACGGGATGGTATATAAACCCTTCAAATTTGTTCTGAGTTGTGGTTCTACTAAAAAGTGGTGAGAGAATATTTATTTCGTGGTTTTAATATAAATATATTACAAAAAAATCTTTGGTAATATGTTGTCTTTATATTTGAAAATGAAAGTAAGAATTTAAGAAATATTTATTATTTTCATCGCATCAAAAAAGGGTTTGGAATAAGTCGTTTGAAATCCAATTAAACGAACCGCGTGTTTTTAGCAATGATAAAGTGTTTACAATTTTGACATTTGTCTACTAGCCAAAGCTATATTTCCATAACTGATGTTTGCTTTAAACCAGGTAGAGACGTTTAATAATTACCGCTTATTCTTGAAAACAATTTATTGATTTTTTGTCGGAAAAAGGAAAAATTTTGTGTCATCTGCAAACATTGATGTTAATAAATTAGGTTATGCTAGGTGAAGATAATTTACATAGATAAGAAATCACGGCCTAGTATTGATTCTTGTGGAACCCCACAGACAATATTATAAAATTCTGTAAAATTATGTTTGTTGAAAACAATATAGTGCTTTCAATTTTTTACGTTGCTATTTATCCATTTGATGGTACTACCTCGGATGCTATAAATGTCAAGATTTTTAAATATATTAATATGGTTTACAGTATCAAATTTGAGGTAGGTTGTAAAAAACTAGACACTGATATTGAATTATACATAGTTTTAGAGTAGATGACTATGATGAACAAACTTGGAAACAATTCGTACATATTATCAACGAAAAAAAATAAACTTCAAGAAAAGTATGGTGACTCACTAAGGCTTGACACGAGAAAGGGAAAAAGTAATATAATATTACTAGAACGAGTTGGAGACATTCCTTCTGAAAAATAGCATAAAGAAAGAACAAATTATTGTCCGTTGCATCTAAACGTATTGTAACAACTGTTGCATAAATTCTAAAGGATACTATCAAGAATTTCGAGCAAGAAATAAGTACTTACCCTGCAATAGATGATATTTTGTCTGCCGATGATAACCTCACCTTTTTAACATATAAAAAGAACTAACGAAATCTCAAATGAAGCAAATATCATTCTACCAAGCGATTTTTATTGCATCACGTCAAACATTTCTCTTGCCAATTCAATTTGCATTAGGTGTGTCTGTAGACAATCGTGCTGCTTCAAAATGGCTAAACCATCTATTGTTTAAACGAAGGCTGGCTGCAGCTTATGAAGAGTCAATGACTGATATTTAATTGTGCACGTTTTAGGATATAAGTACTTTCTTGGACGCAATTTAGAATGATAGTATTATGTAAGTAAGAATCATCATGGTCAACTAAATATATATAATGTTTTAACTATAGTAAACTGAGTATTAGCTCAAACAGTGTTCATACTACACCCTTATAACTTCATTACTTTACATTAATTAACGAATACGCATATCAAAAATCTGGGTTATACATTCCTAGCCAGCACACAACGTTGCACCAAGGTTGTGTTTTGGTTGGTGATAGGTAGCGATGTCGAACACCCATAGCAACGTTGTTTCAACTTTGTATTTGATAACCTCGAATTTCTAACCCTATCTGTCGATACAATATGTTTTCAATAAATTTTGATATGGATACAACATCTAATACATAATGTTAATTCAACGTTATTGTTCCAACTTTGTATTTTTCAACGTCGAAATTCCAACCTAATTTTAACTTCAATGCAACGTTGTATACATAATGTTAATTTAAGTTGGAATATGCAACCTTGGAATGATATTTATTTTTCCAACATTTGAACTCAAGCGCAAATTCAGCTACGGTCAAACATCGATATCTTGAAATATAAGAATTATACTCATGAGTTTGAAAAACAGTTATTTGGAATTTTTTTGGTTTATTTTGGGTCGTTAGTAATATTAATATAAGTTTCTGATATTTTTCTACTTGTCTCTAGATTCTGAAAAGTTGAGGTAAACGGTCTAGACATGTTGTAATCAAAGCTCATGCACTTTTTTCCAGGGGTACTATAACAAATACCTTTTGTTTCAGAAAAACAATTATAAGCTTATAGATGTCATTTGCTTCATTAGAAACACTTGAAAGTTATAAATTACCATTCGGAAAGTTAAAACCAATAAAGTATATTAAAAATGACAATCAGTGTTTCATTAAAATTTCTGTAATGGCTGATTTTGGTTATTTTTAGTAATTTTTTTAGTGGTTTTCCTCAAATTTCATCTAGTTTAACTTTGAATTTGCTGATATATACACGATTAAAGCAATTTTTCGTTTCCAAATGAACTGTTATGTATAAATATTACACATATATATCTTCAGCGCACTTTTTTTAAATGTTTCATAACCCAAGATTTTAGGGGTTCTACAAAAAGCAGTATTGAATAAAAACGAAAAAATATGTTGTAAAGTTACGCATTATCACTTGTAAAGATAAAAAGCAATATAATACTAAAAATTTGCAGCTAAGGGACATTAAAGTTTTCACATTCGCGGATTTTAGTTTTGTTTCAGTCATTATTGTGTGATTTTCCCCAAAAATCGAATTTTTTATGGCTTACTATAGTTAAATATACAATTTTGACTTGTACTGATAAAAGGAAATAATTTATAGTTCCTTGTTCTTCAATACTACGAGATTCGATCCACGCTGTTGTTGAATATCTTTGCAACTATACGTATAATGTGTCTCTTT
>JAUZNK010069812.1:0-17508 GCA_035046665.1 Euphysa ruthae
GAACTACATATTAATTGATGTTTTAATTCCTTCATATATCTACTCTCGTACAAGATGTCAACTTACTTAACATATATATATATGTATATATATATAATTTTTTGTATATATAATAATAATAATATTGTTGGCACCAGTTAACAGTATATTTTAATGTAGAGGTTGCAACTGCTTATATTCTGTGAAAGTTAATCTGGATAGTTCATGGTTTACAAATTTCGATCTGCACCTAAAGTATTATATATTGATATCAGTGAAACTTAAAGTAAGTTAATTACGCAAAAATTCTGTGACGGGGTGTGGATGGGGTGTGGGTGGGGTATGTAAGTACCCTATCAAAACCATATTTATATATCCAATTTTTTGAATGCTTAAATGCTGTCCCATAACAAGCAATTAAAATAAGTAATTTCAAAATAGCTCTTTAGATATGAATTCTCTGTGTAAATATCCTGGGTGTAATCAATAAAATCATTTTAGTTTAGTTTATGTGTCACTAATTTTGTCAGGATTCTTTCTTTTGAGTGACTCCGTATATTTCAATTGTTACTTATTTATAGTACTTGTTTGCATATTATTTATTTATTTTTAAATTATGAAATTGCAGCGTTTGTTATACAAAATAAATTATTTTTGCTACTATTTACCACATCCTTATTAGAATAAAAACAAAATTTTTTGGATGGTTCTTGTATACCATAGATTCTTGACAGTTTACAGATGGAGCTTTACAGCATAAAATAACCATTTTTTACAAACCTTTTTTGCAGCTAAATGCGTTTTAACTTGTTCTTCTAATTTATAAGTAGAACTACCTAGCTGCTAGTTTACAGTCTCATCTGTTCTTATTTATTTATCAATGACATATAAAATATTAGCAGACATCATCTCTGACAAAGATTTTCTTTAAAATTATCAATGTATTATTTGTGCATGGCTTACATGGTTAAAACATAAAAGCTGAAAAATAATTTTAAAATGCCTCTTAATCATTGACAAATACAGACTAGCTAATTGGTCTTCTACAAAACATCAACGGGGTGTTTGATAAATATTTTTTTCAGCACACAAATTCCTCTTTACACAAAAAATTTTCTTAACTAGCAAGCAAAAATTTGATTTATGGAAGCATTTTGATTCTGATTTTTGTTTAATAATTTGACCTGTTTTTATAGGTTTGTTATTTTTCTTGTAGGCAAAGCAAGAATTATTTTGAAATATTGTTATATGGTAGTGCTGTTTTTAAAATTGAATACAATAATTTTCGAACGGTTTCTTTTTCTCTTTCATTTCCCAGATATATCCTAAAGTAGAAGGTTTTTTTTTCAAATATTTTTTGTAATTAAACTATGCTTTGTGATTAGCATATCTTGTTTTACACTTCCCTTCTTAATCTGCTATAAACTTTAGCCATTTATTCAAAATAAAATGTAGCCAGAAGCAAGTCTCTCTGTTGATGATTGTTTTAATTTTTATGACAAATAATCAAAATATTTTATGTTTTATTTTTAATCGAAACTGATGATCTGTTAGAGGTTTTTTTACAAAATAAAAAACAATAGTCAGGGTGGGTAAAAAGTTTGCACCGTCAATTAGAGTTTAAATAGTCCGCACCATTTTTTAAAAGAATTTTATTGGAAATAGAAGAACAAAAGTTCATTTATTTGAAATATAATCCTTTTTAATGATTAAAAACAACAAAATTGAGTATATACTCTGGTGGACATTATTTATACTCAACAAGTTGCTAAAACATGTGCAATATGACAAATATAAAGTTTCGACAAAAACCACAACTTACTTCGTCTTCGAACAACTAAGAAGCTACGAAAAGTAGCTGAGCTTGTTTTGTTTGTTCATTGTATAGACTTTAGAATTACAAGCTTGTTTTTGAGCAGTCAAAATCACAGGGCACCTAGCCTCATGCGTACTTTTTAATCGTCGCACATTAATGATCTGTGATTAAAAAGTACGCACTTTTAAAGCGCTAAGTGTAGAATGATTACCAGAAGATAGTTTTCCTATAGGAGTCAAGATTGGTTTTCTTAAGTATCATATAAGGAGTTTGACTATTTTAAGAATCTGTTCTGTAACATTTTCCTAGAGACATAGACATATTCCCGTTTGTCGCATGTTATGTTAATAAACTATAGCACTTCAAGGTGACAAGTGGAATGTTCTTGAGTTTAGCAACTTGATAACTCTATACGACTTTGCATAAACAAACGGGGTATATATCTAAAGATGCAATGTAGATATTTACAAAAAAAATTTGTTGGTTCCATATTATTTTTTAGTTAATAAAATAAAAAACCATGTAACAGACTGTATTTGTTAAGTGTTTCATTGAACTAATTCCATAATTATTGTATTGACCATTCTTCTGTTTGTACCATTCTAAATTATGATGTCATATTATGACGTCATGATCAAATAAAAAGTCTTTACTTTCATTTTTAGAATGTCTTTAGAATTAAAAATTTTTTTTTTGAAAAAATTAGAAGAATTTACATTATTTTTCAAATGGTTTCCATGGTAATCATATGCTATTGCTAGTTTTAGAGATACAACTTTTTGAATATTTGGACTTTATATGATTTATTGTTTTTTTTTTTTTCTAGAGAAGTGATGGAAACTTCAAAATCGCACTTGAATATGTCATGTCAAACTTAAGGTAAGAACAATTTTTTCCCTTTCAGAAAGACCCTGTAACCAAGATCTATGGTGAAGCTTTTGAAAAAGATCGATTGTTTGTTTTTTAATTTCGAATTATGCATCACCTTCAGAACCCTATATGCTTTCTAAAAACCATAAACTTTCACTTTTTTCAGAACTTTAATATGATTTATTATTGTCCAAATGAACACAAACCAATTTTCTACCCTCAATTTGTTTTGTTTTTTATTTTGGCAGATTTTTTAGATTCATTCTTTCGTTCTTAGTATTCTTAATATCTGATCAATTGTAATTTTTTGTATTATGTTAGTGAGTAAATGATACAGAAATTGTTTTTATAGTTGACACTCTCTAATTTATACTATTTAAGACAGTTAAGTCTGCATATAAATTACTAGTGTTTGGCATTTTTACACATTTTGAGCTGGCTATTTAATTTAAATTGAACCATTTATTCTCACCAGCAGTTGTCCTGTAGATTTAATTTCACACAATATAGTTTAAGCTTAGCAATCTAACTCTTTATTTTTTTTACAGTAAAAGTGATAAATGTAACTGAATTATTACTTTAATTGAGATCTGTATTTTGGGATCTGCTGTTTTCTTGATGTTGACATGATTAAGTGATATGTGATTAAGTAGAATGATGACCGTAGAGATCGGATTCTTTCACGTAATTAATCTGGGAAGATTTATGTAGGCAAAGCTAATCTAGGCCTTTTTCCACCATGGTCACCCAGTTTGGGCAGAAACTTAAAGTCAAAACAAAATTTTTTTACTCTCTTTACTGTTTTTATAAAAAAAGTCTACCTTGAGGGAATGTTTATGTGAAGTTCGCACCCGATGTAATAGTATGTAACACCAAACTCAATTTAGGTTCTTATACAAGCATAGAGGAAAATCCAGATCATGAAGCTGTAAAACAATGCAAAAAAAAAATTAATAACAATGAGATTTTCAAATAGTAAGACAAGCTGCTTGAGCGGAGTTTAAACTCTAAGAAAGGAAGGTTTTTTAGGTGATAAGACAGTTGTCAGGTTTTAGCATTTCTAGATTTTAACTAGTTATCACCTTGGAAGGTAGAAAACGTAAGTTTAAGGAAATTTAATAGTGTTAAGGTTAGCACACTAGAAATTCAACTATATGTGGTAGTTGAAATTTTACAGGGTAGATCTGTTGATATCTGCTGTGTTTAGGAATTCAGGTGGAGAGAAACTTCAGGAAGATTTTTAGAAGCTAAAGAGGAAAGCTTTTTTGGATAGGTAGCAGAGCCTGACATGAGAGAGTAGGTATATAACAGAGAAATTGGTGAAAAGCTTATTAATGTTAAGAGTGCCAATGTCAGTTAAGAGAATAAGGATAAGTTTTATATGGATTTAATGAGTGTGTTTGAGTTAATGACAAAAATGTATAATGTTAACCTTTGTTAGCCCAGGCATTTTTTTGAAGAACATGTCCTGTATCCTAGGAATTTTTTTGAAGAATATGTCCTGAATCCTAGGCATTTTAGGCAATTTTTTCAAAACCTAAATTTTTCCTTTAAGATCAATCTAGAGGCTAAATAAACATTTTGCGGGATAATCTTCTCTTCTAAAAAAATGTATAAATGCCATTATATTTAAAAAATCTCTCCTTTACATGACAGTTCTTGGAAAAAGTGTTGAATTCAGTGGATCAGTAAGATCTGATATCATAATGCCGAAGTAAAAAGTTAGTGCAATAAATTCAGACATGATTTTTTACATGTATACCGTTAAATGGCCATAGACGAAAACTGTAAGATGGAGCCAATCTGCCACCAACTTGTTTAAACACAAGATGGTATTTAATTTTTCTGTATGCTTCTTCTTTTTATACAGTTTTATGTCTATTTTCCATGCTAGCATGGGTTGAGTTATTATGCCAGCAGTAATAGCAATATGCTCTTCTACTGGCATATTTATTTCAGGTTAAAAACATCTAGTTCAGATCCTAATTTTGAATCAAAAGTATCATTATTATCTAAGTCTCTAAAACTAAAGTATATATGAAAAATATAGTCAAGGATTTCTTCCATATCTTCATTACCTCAATTTTTGTATTGTTAGAATTTTTCTTTTAAAATTTATGTTGTTGGCGATTGGTAGTCCATAATTGGATGGAATTTTTTTTTTTTGTTCAAAATGCTCTAATTTATTTTAAATTTTAGATTAATTTTGACAAAAAATCAGGCTCTTTCACTGTGAGTATCATAACGTAATAGCTTGGAATATAGTATCTATGGATTCAGTATAAGGGTGAGCTCTACTTATCTGTATAATACTGAAATGCCATATTTGTAAAAGCATAGAGATGCGAGAAGGGAACTAATGATATTTTAATGGAATTTCATTCAGAAAGTAGACAGATAACAAGAATAATGATAAAAGTCCTTTGTTTCGTGTTATTTGGTCTATGTCTTTAATGTGTTCTTTTTCAGGTTTTTTTTTATTTTACATCAAAATACGGACCAGAATAATTTCTGCTTTCATTTTTTTGTTTATTTATTTGTTTGTTTATTTATTTCCAATTTGCAATATTTATAAATTTTAAACATTGACTTGTTGTTCTACTGGCATCCATACACTTGCTCTGGGTAACTGATAATTGGTGCAAGAGATCTTTCGATTGAGTTTGAAATAAAAATTGGAATTTGTGTAATGTGAGTTTCATTTGCAAAGTTCAATACTCTTAAAAATCACTTCGAATATGCTCGTAAAGCCTATAAATAAAATTTTGAAGATTTTTACCCAGAAAGAAACATAAAATTGAATTTATGTATTTACAAAACCATAAGCAGGGTAATCCAACTCAGACTTACTGAGACTTACAGGGACATAGAAACCTGTATGTGAAACACTGTATGCTATATATGTTGGCTATAAATTTGGTGATGAAATAAATTTGTATTTCTTTGAAATTAGCAATGATTTCAAATCTTTTCTTGCATTGTTTTTTGTAAAAAATTGTTGTTAAAAATTTATTTATTTGCTTGTTTTACAATTTCTAGCCAAAGCTCATGTGTCAAAAGAAAAGGCTGGGCAGAAATTTTTGTCTGACATATTATTAAATAGAAAGATTATTTTTAATCTGCACAGGTAAATTAGTTGGTCAGGTTCTTACCATTGCTAACAAATTATTTTACTAATTTACAGCAGAGGGATTTTATTGTAAATTAAATCACTGGGCTTTTATTAAATTTTCATATATATTTTTTTTAGATTTCATAGATTTTTGGATGTAAATCCTTTAGATGTGTCTAAAAATCTATCAGGGTGAGTGTTTGTTATATTTTAAGAACTGCTCAAACCTTATTGTCATCATTATCGTTGTTGTCTTCATCACTAATGTTGTCATCACTGCTGTCATCATAACCACTGTTTACGTTTTCATCACTATTGTCACTATCACTGTTGTCATCATTGTTGTTGTTGTCTTCCTTGTCAGCTGTCAAAGTTTATTATTATTTGCTCACTAAAATAATTGTTGCTTAAGGCTTACTTCCCAAATTTGCTTTATGTCTTCACACTGAAAATTATTTAACTGGAAAACTAAATTGACATGAAATATTTTTATTTCAAATATATAAATAAATAAATAAAATTCAATAACTAAACATTAGAAAATTCATGCAGAAATAGGTTTTGAATCCCTGTTTCCAGGTTTACTTCCTAAATTAAAGAATATTCTCTTTTTAACGTTGCACATTCAACATTCATCTCCTTTCAATTTTTTAAAGGAAATAAACGTTTGTGGATTTAGCAATTTTGTTATTTTGTTAAATATTTTGAGCAGGCAAAAGTAGATAAATACATTGTTTTATTTTATAGTCTCTGCTCAAAATTTTGTGTGAATTCCCAAGATAAAAAAGCTCATCACTTGGAAGAACTGGTCGATCGATTTGTTAATCAGCCGCTCCTTGAAACCAAAGATGTTGAAAAAGAGACACATGTAATATTTTTTGCTGAAAAAATTTGTCTGTCTTGATATTTTACTAATATATTGTTTATGTTAATAAGTTACATGTTGTCTTGGTTTCAAAATTAAAACTAGAATATTCCAATTTTCACTTATTTTTATCACTTGTGGTGAGTTTGTGGAAGGAAAGATTTTTTGCTCACTTGGTTTTCTGGAATCACAGGCATAACTTTTAATAGATTATATATTAATCTTTTCGTCATTTTTTCAATCCCATTTTTACAAGTTCTACCTAATATTTAATCAAATTTTTAGTAAAACGTGCCATAAATAAAGTTTGAAAACTTGATATTTTTTGAAATATATTCTGAAGAAAAGCACACCATTTAATTGAAAATTTATGGCTGCGAATTCTTCAGAAGTTTACTGTTAGAGAACGATATTTTATTTTCGCTAAACAGTCTAATCCTGTAGGTATAGATTATATGCACATATTTGGTATGTTTGTGTAAGTTTTTTATTTTTTGAATTACGTAGTTTTGTTAAATTTTTGTTAAGTCTAAAAATGTTTGTTATTTTTTTAGACAGATGCTCATTATGCTTTATTGAGTTTGTTGTTGAGCCTATCCAACAAACCATTAGCAAGTGTTTATCATTCTAGGGAACAAACTGTCGAAGAAAAAGGTAAGTAAATATTAAAATGTAATAGCATGTTTTTATGGTGAAGTCTTGAAAGCAAATTTAAAATAGTGACATAACATGGTTAATGCTGCTCTATAGAAATTTAGTCTTGTAGTAAGGTTGTATAAAAACCTTGGTCATTAGCTGTGTCTCTTCTAGTTGGTTAAAACATGAAATGTCATAGGTGATAATTAAAAGTTTTTACTTTCTGATGAAATTAAGTTGCTTCTATACATGCTGTTAAAAACCCATGCGCCAGCTGAGAGATTAGAACTCTAAAGCAGAACAATTTACCATACTTAGCTAATAAAGGCTCCATATGATTAGAGTTATTGCGAGATCAGTTTCTTTTTTTCATTTCTTTTTTAATAACAGTTTTTTGATTTATGTTTGAGATTTCTTCGAACATCTTTACATATTTATTTATTTTTGTTGCTTTTCAGAGCAAAAGGAATTTAATTGGAAAAAGTATTTATTGGAAGATGAAGAAGAAATAGTTATTGGATTGGACATTAGTAATGAAGCAAAGCAAGTGGGTTTTCATTCATAGTTTTATTAATAAATTAACGTAATATTTTTAAACTTGAAAGTATAGATAAGGAATGCTATTTTTGTAATGATAAAAAAATAAATTTAATTTGTTGTTAAAATTTTTTTTTGAAAATTGTTTACAGCAAAAGAAGATTTAAATTGTTTTAAAAGGGAAAAAAAAATTTGGAGATGTAGATTTGCGAATTGTTTTCTAAATATAACAATCTGTTTTCTTGAATTACGAACTGAATATTTTGTCTTCATTATTTTTTATAAATTCTGAAAAATTAATGTTCTAAAAACAAAAAATATTTTAATTTTTATCAAATCTTGAAAATAAAGCAAGAGCTTTATTTTTGCGATGTAACATTTCTTTTGCTTGAGGTTTTTGACTTTCAGGAAATCCTGCCTTAAATCATACTTTTTTCCTTCCTTTATTACTGTAGCATCCTTAGGGTGGATCACCTACCAAAAGATATCAAAATAATAATTACTAATTTTGATTTCTAGAGATTGGATGATAGCGATGACGAGGTTTGGGTACGTAATTTAAATTCTGTTTTACAAACTGAGATGTGTTGCACATCTCATTTGTTTTTGTCTTAATTTTAATGAATAGATTTTTGTTTTTAGAATAAAAATTAAAATGGAATCTATTTTTTGTGAAGAAAAAAATAATACCGATTTGTGGGAAATCCTTCGGTGCAGTTGAGAATTTGTTTTTATGATGTCGGGATTTGAGTTTAAACATACAACTGTTTTTGATTTTGTCGAAAGAAAATTACATACTACAGAACATATTTTTGTTTATTGTTGGTAGTCATACAGTCATTAATAAATAAAAACTGATTGACACTAATCTACACCAACAAATATTTTAATAAATATGAACATTGTTGATTCCAATTATAAAGATATCTAAATCTAAATATCTAAATCTAAATGGCGAAAATCCTCATAACTTAGCTAGGGATTAAAAAGAAGACTAAAAGAGTTAATTCAAGAGCACATCCGTTGTGCCATATTCGTAAAACACCATTTGAAAAACAAACCAGAGCAACTTATTACAGAGAGAACACAAGCTACAGTTGTTAGTTCATTTCCAGAGGAATGCACAGACAGGGACAACTTAAAAGCCATGTGGAAAATCTTTAGAAAGATCAGAATTGAACTTAAATTCAAAGGGAAGATGAACAATTTTACTACCATTCTGTCACCATTTCTAAAATGGGTGCTCTCACGACTTCACATTAAAAACACTGAACAAAATAGAGTTTCCAGTCAGACAGGTAAGTGAGTATAGAGACGTTTGGTTATTCGAAAATCGAAAGACCGTTAAGTGTTGGTGTAGGCCTTTTCCTCTATCACACAACATGGTGTAAAAAATTGATAAATTGTTTATCTGACATATAACTGCATGGTATGGCTATGGTTGCATATCAAAAGGAGCATGTGGAAAATGACAACAAGCTAAAAAGATTATACATGATTGACTATTCATGTTTTTTTTGTTCTTTTTTTTCCTTCCTGCAAACAACTGTAAAAAAGACAAAAATGATGGGAAAACTGTTAGTATTTTGAAATATGTAAAGACAAAATTTAACAGTTTCCTCCTTCTTATTCATATCTATAGGACCATTCTTTCGCAATCTATTGTGAAGCTAAAATAGCTAAACAGCTAACTTAAGATCTTTCAAATTACGCCTGCTTTTAATCATACTCTCCAACCATGGAGTACCAAAGCTTCATAGATTTAATTGACTATGAAATAGTAAGGTGCTGCAAAACCCATGATACAGTTTGGATGCTATTAAAATCGTTACGTCCTGACCTGCAAGCAAAGATTGCAACATTGGTAGCCTAAAACTCGCTTATATCTGAATCAAAGCAGCTAACACTTGTGTTATCGCTGCCAATCATCAATGGAAGCCAAACTGAATGGGTAAATTTATGCTCAGCCTTAAAAGTGGGTAAGTTAAGAGAAGTGCTCTATCGTGATATAGTCTTGTATGGTTTATAGGAAGTCAATATGCAATAGTGAAAGCATATACTGGCATGTGACTCAGAGGTAAGTCATACGCTTTACATGCGTTAAGCTTCCAGTTTGAGCCCTGTCGTGGGTGATCATCTCTTAATAAGTTCCATTTTCGACAATCTCTCACCATTATGGTACATAAATAAATAAAAAAAATTGTTTACTAGGGAAGCCTGACATAACTGATTTGTCTTCAGAATGGGTGAGTTGCACGTTTTTTGCACTTAAAGTACTTTGAAAAATGATCAATTGAAGTGGTCATGATCAAGCTTTTGAGAATGCAGGTAAGACTGGTCTTCTGTATTTCGAAGGAAATTTTGGCACTTTAAAGGATAATTAACATCCGGAAAACAAATGTTATTTACACTTTTAATATTGTGCGTATAAAAAATTTGTTTTCAAAGAAGTTTATTACTAGTTATGTGAGATATCTGCTTTGTATATGAGCCCACTACTATGCATGTGATATATATGTGATTTCTGATACTGCGCAACTATTTAAGTATGTATACTCATGTGTTTGTGATTCAATGTAATGATTTAATCAGTTAGGGGTCGTCCAAAATGAAGTTCTCCAAACATGGTCATGCTATATATTGAAGCTGAGTTTGAATTTTGATATACGGATCTGGTGGGGATAGTCCAAGAAATGCCTCTGTACATGCTGAATGACAAAATGCAGCAGTGATGTATGCAGCTAAAGTTGAAAACAGTGCAATAAGCACGTTTCAATATTAGTTATAGATTCTTGGAATTTAAATATAGTTTAAGTAATAAGCTTAAAATTTAAGAGGCTATTGTTAATATTTGGAAAATTTTGCTTCAAAATAAAAAGCCAAAAAATCTAAAACCTAAATACCTTTCCAATTGCAAACTCTTCTAAATTCATAAGTCGTTGGTACAAACACTTGTCGATGATGACCCAATAATTGAAAAATATTTACTAGAATCTGTTGTTACAGTTACCACTAAAATGTCTAACTATTGATGCATGTCTGAAGAAAACCAACAAAATCATACTGAATTTCTATCAGTGATGGAATCCACATGTTTTCTCAGTTTAAAACAAAGGTTCGATAAAAAGTCGGTGAGTCAGAAAAAATTTTATCAGAATTACATGCTGATGTTTGAATCTCTTATTCTGTTCGTGAGAGTATCTCGGCAGCAGTGCTAGGATCTACATTTAGCAATCTTGCATCAACTTTACCCGTACTCTTTTGATTTTGATATGACTAATTAGGCTAGATTATCACGTGTATACTTATCAGAGATGTTCCAGTTGAAAATTGATGACAAAGTGACTTGGGATTATCTTGTTGTAGGAAACTGCCCGGTCAATAAATCATCATTCTCGGCTATCGGGGCAGATCATGGAATCAAGAAAGAAAATAAATCTATGAAGATACTGGGAGGGATTAAAATAATAGCAAATAATCAACAAACACTCGATGAATGCTCCGTCACTGCACCTGAAATGGTTAACATCACATTTCATTTAAGGGGCAGTCAATCAGACATTACAGAACATTATCAACTAACTGGCTCCAAAAAGACAGTTACAAAAAATGTTAACGAGCTAGGAGAAGTTTTTAGTGCCCATGTTGTTAATTTCAATATGACAACTAAAATTTACAGCATGTTCACAAAGAAAGTAATACCCAAGGAATTAGCGATTCTATTTCTGAAATCAAGAGAAATTGGAGAAGAAAAAAATTTAGGTTTTGTCAATGAGAAATTAACGTGGAAAAATCGATTGGAGATACAATCAAGGAGCTGAAACTTACAATATTTCTTAGAAATATTGGACAAATGACAATTCAAGTTAGTAAACAGGTGGTGAGTATAAAGGAAGAACGTGAGGTAATGACAAGATTCCTAATAGCTTCAAGATCTCCTGATATAAACTTGCCAAAACATCTCAATATATGAATTCTCTGTTGTCCCCAGAGCACTCTTTACACCTGATGGGTTTCTTTACCAGATAAATGATAAGTCTTCAATAGCCAGTGAAATTCGGAAACTTACTGAGGAAAACCATGAAATTTTACCAACTGAGGAAGAAGATGGTGCAAGAAAAGCAATGATTTTCGATGGTGTGGCAATAATTAACCGTATTGATATAAAGAAGAGTAAAATAAAGATGTTAGAAAAATCTAAAGATGCATTCATCAATATGATTAGTTTGGAAGCTACTGGATATGATAAAATACTAGTCTTGTTGGATCACTATATAGAAAATTCATTAAAGACAAACACAAGGTCTAAACGTACCCATGGTATGTCTTCACTTCAAAGTGTCTGATCAAACCCAAATAATTTCTATCTTCCATTGAAACAAAAAATTTATTAACAGAATTTCTCAGCCAAAAATTGTTTGCATGTGCTGTTGATTACGTATTTGTGTATGGGGAGACATGCTTAACTAACATCCCTGATTTAAATCAAGAACTAAGAGGCTAATAGAAGTATAGCACTTCACGCAGCTGATGTGTCTCAGAGAAACCTATTCGCAGACGTAATAATTTCCTGTTTAGACACAGATGTTCCGTTTATACTGTTAAACTACTTCAAAGAAATTTTCAGCAGTACGATTTTTAAAGCTCAAACCTACCCCATGTCTCCTTGATCCGCTTTTGAAAACCTAGGAAATGACATTTGTAAGACATTGTTAGGATTCCATGTGTCGACTAGTAGCGACCAGATTGGTAAGTTTTACAGCTCCTCAAAACTGACCTGTTGGAAAGCACTGATGACATCACCGGGAGAGGTATTAGATGCATTTAAGCAATAGGGTGTTACGTTGAAAGAAAAAACAAAAAATTGATTGGATTTTTATATTTTTTGACTGACCCTAAAAATTTTATTTTGCAAAATGTATAAAATTTTTTTTATGCTTCAGACAATGACTTTATATACCATATATAGGATAAAAAAAACAATGAACTAAAACTCTGTAACTTCCCATATGTAAGTGTGTAAGTTTTTTTAATCATCTTTTAATCAATTTTATTTTCATTTTTGTGAACCAAGATCAGCAAAGATAGTGAACATGTAGTATCCATTCTTTTAATTTTAATAATCATATTTTCATGTTACAGGCATTATTAAACTGCCTATTTGAGTCAGAATATTTAACTTTAATGAGTATAATGGCTGTTGTTATTTTCTTTGTTTCAATTTCTCAGAGTTAAGTTTTGTCAATAGATTGCATAATCTAAAGATTCTACAAACAATATGATATTTCTTCTTTTGAAGTCATTAATATACAAACACTTGCTCAATTTAAATGTTTTGAACAATAAACATTCAAATAAGGTATGCATAAATTTAAGTAGCATTGTAAATGCCAACGCTTAAATTTTGACAGTTTTGTAGTCTAAATGCAATGACTTTCGATATTTTACAAGAAAGTCAAAAAAACTAAGTGAATTGCTTTGCGTTTTATTAAAGAAGGTACCTTGAACTACTAGAACCATAACTTTTCGCAGACGTTGAACAGTTTTGATGTAATAAAAAAGTGAGTAAAAAAGGATATTTTTAACCTCCTTGACTATACTTTCATTGTTGGGATTATTATTGAATAGGCTTTTTCAGACGAAGAAGAATCAGAAGTTTTTTCTGAAGATGAACATGAGTATGCAGAGATTGCAGAGATTCAAAAACAGATGGCTGCAAAAGCGCAACAAGCTTCAGAGATCCAAGTTTCAAATGTAATGTTATTTTTTTATTAAATTTCTCCCAAACAAACCCGTAAATTCAGAAGTCATGAAGTGGTTCTGATTTCGTTTGTTAAAAGTGAGCAAATTTTATGGCAATTTTAACGTTATCAAATAAGTAAATTCATAAGGTTTAAAAAAGCTATGAAAAGTTAATTATACAAAGTGCTTTACTTTGAATGACTTGAACTCTTTTTGTTAGAGATTTCTATTTTGTGCCCAAACATCCGGCATTGACATCCGTAATGCGAATTAACGATTGTATGGTATATATTTATGTCATATTTATCCCAATTTTCCAATCTAGGTGTTCATCAAAAATAATGCCTAAGTATTTTTTATAAAGCCTGGTTTATATCTTTCATGATTTCAAAACAGTATAAATTTTACCCTACCATGAAATGTTTTTCAAAGAAAAACTACTTATTTCAAATCGTACTGATATTATTTTGGGGTGAACGCTGAATTTTGAATTTAATTCGTTCAGGATAAAAGATGGTTAGAAGACAACATAATACCAGTGTATTGGGACGACAAAAACAAGAATGTGTATAGTCTTCAAAGTCCTTTTTATTCAAACCAATACAATGATATGTGTAACAACTGGTAAGAGATATTTCTTGCTCTATTTTTTATTTATCGATTTCCTCATCAGTAGAATTGAAGAGTTTGTATGTTTGTTTGCTGTTTGTCTTGGTTAAAAGTTGATATAGGATTTGAATTTTGCATATAGATTATAATAGTAAAAATTAGATTATTTTGTATTTTTTTTGCCAAAAGATATTACTTACTAATTTAGCATTAAATAAATAGATTTCTTTTATTCTGTATTTCTACTTGTGAAAAATCCACGCTTCATGACTTAACTTTTTTAACAATACCAACAGTGTTTTATGAATTTGCACATGTCCACTTGTATATTCATCTATTCTGTTTTCATAAGTTCTGAAATTTTTTTTGAGTGGTCATAATGGTAGAATCGATTTTAAGATTTTGTTTTTTGCCCAAATTTACATTGAATTTATCAAAATGTTAAGAATCTATCAGAATTAAATATAAATAATAGGTAAACTACTAAAATGATCATTTCATATTTGAGTGTAATTTATCTGGTATTAACTCTCCACATAAAAATGATCGATGATCGAACATTGTTGTTTGGATATATTCATCAACGTTTCAAAAATCAATGTTTATTTTGATAGCATGAAATTATTAAAAAACAACCTCTAAAAAACTTCTTTTAGTCTATGAATCTAAAACCTTAAATTCTAATTTTAGATTTAAAAAGAGTGTCCTTGTACTCGTACAGCCACCTGCTAAAAAGTTTGTTTTTATCGCCCACAAGATTGCAATGTTCATTAGCCAGCCTTACGTGCAAAAGATAATGTTATATTTTTATGATGGGAAAACATAGATTTCTAGATGCAACACTCTTCCTCTTAATAGCAGGCTTTTTTTTTTACTTCATTCTTAACGAGAATTCACCAAGATGCGATGTAAAATATTTATCGTAAACAAACAATTTTTTAAAGTATCGTTCTTTATAGAATATAGGCAAATTTTTTGCGTTTGTGGTTTAGTTGTCTTTTGTCATGACGCATTAAATACGGTCAATTATAAAGCGGTTAGGATGTTATAATAATTTCTTAATAGGCTTAAATACGATTATTTTATCAAATAATTGACGTCCTTCCTTTTTATACTTGTGGTTATGTGAGTTGAACTTTGGCAGCAGCTTATATTGTTATGATGCACATAGAAGGAGGGGCACATATAAGGAT
Organism: Euphysa ruthae; assembly: GCA_035046665.1. NCBI lineage: Eukaryota > Metazoa > Cnidaria > Hydrozoa > Anthoathecata > Corymorphidae > Euphysa > Euphysa ruthae. Next base: position 15,360 of record JAUZNK010069812.1, read on the forward strand.
AAAATATAACTACATTTATTCTAGTGTTTTTACTAAAGAAAATTTATTTCTGGCAATTGTTTTGTTTTGTTCAAGCTATAAGGACTTGTTAAAGTTAATAATGTCCTTATAACTATAAAGTTATGAGGATAACTTGGATAACTAAAAAAATTTTAAGGACAGAACTAGTATATCTTAATAATTAGAAGTAGTAAGAAATTTACGAAAATTGGAATTGCGGCAGAGTGACATATTTTTTGCGGCATTTATTTGCTGCACGATTTGCGGCAGTATCCATAGCCTGCTATGGCAATTTTTAGCTGCTGACAATTTTTCCTAATTCCGAGGGCTACTTAAATGCTGTTCACCATCTTATCATTATTTCTTTTGAAGTAGTTGCTACTTTGTTTTTTATTAGTAAATGGGTTATCAAGTATTACTTGGCTCCTATTGTTTTAATGTCATAATCTTCAAAAATAAGACTGACTTCTATTATAAAAAAATATTGCTGGCTATAGAGAACGAGCAGTGTAGTGTAGTGTTTTTGTGGAGCAGGCGAGTCTAGAGTGTAGGGGTTATGGAGGTGAGCTCATTAAATAAGGGATGACTTATAGTAAAAAATATTGATTATATTTCCAATCACTTAAAGTTGGCAATTCCAGTTTCAATATATCATTCCTTTACAAACGAGAATGTGAATGGGTCTCTAAAATACAAATTCTGTTTTTTTTTTTTACTAGGTAATATTTGCTATTGCTATATATAATATATATATATATATATATATATATATATAACTATTAACCATGTTTCCTCAATATCAAAACTTTAAACTTACACTTTCTCAACAGTGGAACTCTGCACCAACTTAAGTTATCTGCATAATATTATTCTGATTATATCTAATAATTTATGCTATTTTGTAGCATAACTTGCTTATTATCTAGTTTTTTTTTGCCTTGCAGTGATTTTTTTTTTTTTTTGACAATCTACGATGTCTGTTGTTTTTAGCCTGGTAACTTAGCAATTTAATAATGCCTTGTAATATGCTCTTTATTTTTATTTCTTTAGGGAATTGTACATGAGATTAGAAAAAAAAATACAAACTGGACGAAATTTTCACCTGTTAGCTGAGGTTCAACTTGTTAAAGAAACTTTGTGGTAAAGTTATGTCAAGATAACCTCATTTTAAATATTTGACTACAAACACATTACTGCAATTTAAGTTTCGGTTTGAAATATTGTTTATTTTTAACCCAAACTGACCGATCGATAAACAATTTTGGACAAAATTCCAATGTAAGCTATGGTATCGGACAAAAAAAAAAAAAGAAATATCTTTTTACACTATTGGTCATAACTTATTAAAGTGTAGAAGTTCAGTGAGGGCTCGTTTTTTTGCTTATACCATTGGCTTTTTAAAAAAGAATAAATAAAAATGGATATTATTTGCGCTAGCTAGCTAACACCTTTCTGGAAATAAAACTTAAGGCTATTTGTTGGCCCACATGTTAAACGTATCTGACTTCATTAAAATTCTGCTACATAAAGTACATGTATTTAGGATGTTACAAGGTGTTGAAAATTTGTATGTTTACAAATATGAAGAAGACAGGTACATTGTTAATCAAGACATTGTCATCACTCACATGACCAAGGTAAGTTTAATTTTACATTCACATACTTACACATAAACTCTGATCAAAAACCTGATATTTACTGAAGTTCATTGGTTGGCAAAAAAAAGATTTTATCAATAGGCAGCTGAAATCTGTTCCCTAAAATTTGATACCCAGTTTGATCTTTTTAAATCTTAGTTATGAAATGTTTGGCTTTTTTGTGGAATTAATCTTAGAAGCTATTTTCAATTTGCTCTTAACATATCTTAATGGTCTAATTAGTAGGCTTATCATTTTAGAATTTTCAAATGAACATTGTTTTCCAATTTTTAAAATAATTTTTTTGTTACTTTTAGGCAACTAAATTATCTCTAAATTACAAATCTTCCAGTATTTTCTGTCAAAATTTTAGTTTACTAATTATTTATTCTTAATTATTTACTAAAAATTTTTAGTCAATTTACAAGTCATCACTAAAATATATATTTTACCTTTGTGTGTGTTCTTTATTCTTTCAGGAAACATTGAACAGTTATTTATATTCTTTCACT
>JAUZNK010069824.1:0-14131 GCA_035046665.1 Euphysa ruthae
GTTTGTGCATGGGTGGGATGATGATTTTTTTTTGTAGAGACAAAGTATAAGCTAAAAAATGAGCCCTCACTGAACTTTTACACTTTAATATGCCTGCAATAATTAATTAGTTATTAGTTATTAGCAAACTTAAAGCTGAATAAATCAGTATATGCACTTGGTTTTCTAAGCTTCCTTGTTACAAACCGTTCAAAATTCCAACTGATGTTTCTTGGAGAAAAAGCCTGACGACAAATTTATCTGTAATAAAAAGATTGTTGCAAAAAACGAGTTAGAACTTTTAGGTGTAAAAATTGATAACAAACTCTCATTTTCTAACCATATTACTAGTACTTGTAAAAAGAAGAATATAAAATTGTGTGCCATTATTTGTTTGAGAAACATTTTATCGATATCTCAAGTAAGGTTGCTAGTTTATGCTCATGTTTTTTCATACTTTTCTTAATGTCCTCTGATATGGATGTTCTGTTTCAAAAAGGAAAAGCATCTTATAGATCGAGTTCATAAGAGGGCGCTAGGAGCAATCTAAAGTAAATTTGGTTTAGATCTTGATGAATTGTTAATTACTGACAACAGTTGTAGTGTGCACACAAGATATTTACAGTTGTTGATTAATGAAATTTTCAAATCAATCAGTCATATGAGTCCAAAGCTAATTCAGGACATCTTCTCTTTGAAATTTGTACCGTATAACCTTAGAAGCACCATGGTATTAAATCTTCCTCCTGCTCTTTCTACGACCTATGAAACAAACTTATTCCAGTTTAAAGGACAGTCTTATTTGGAACACACTCCCAGATTTTATTAAAACTTCTCCAACTTTGCAAATACACCATTTCAGAGTTAAGCTACCATTATTAATTTATATATTTTTCACAGAAAAAGTTATTTTTGAGTAAAAGCTGTCTGTTATTTAATATAAATTAATTCTTGTTTTGTTTTATTCTCAAAAGTATTGGCTTCTATCTTTTATGAAAAAATTTTTTGTAAATAAACAAAGTAGGAAATAAATATGTATGGAAGGTGATATTATAATAAAAATTAATGAATTTTATTTAATGGCACTGATTTTGGTGGAAGCTTATTTTCCTATCAGCAACATTACTGTAGAATACCATGTGAGTAGGACATCTTTTATCATTGCTACAAACACTTAAGACACACTGATCGTCCACTATTATTTCGCTTGTTTACATAAAAGTAGAGTCGAAATTTTAAAGCTGCCCTCCGGTCAAAATGTAAAAAACAAAATTAATAATGGTAGCTTAACTCCGAAATTGTCTATTAAACTTTGGAAAGGTGAAATGTGTTTGTTTAAGTGTTGTTTGTAACATTGATGGATTTTTATTTTTATTTATTTGTAACACATACTATTTAGAACTTAGGCGACACCAATTTGATTCAGTGTTTTACAGATCCAATCGACCATCTTTTGAGCAAAATTGATAAAAAATTTTGTTTTAAAATTGTATAAAAAAGGTGTTTTTAAATTAAGTAATTGTTTTTACAAATAAGAAACAACTATAAACCATAGACATATGAATAGAAAAGTAAACCCTGCTCCCGTTCCATAATATTTTGCGGGAGTCATCTTTTAATAAGTTTGACTTTCGATGAATAAAAAAATAAAATGCTGCATTCCTTGTTATTTTGTTTTCTCGTCACACGACTTTATGACTAAAGTTTTACGGTAACATGCTAATGAATTATTGCTCTTTGACCTAGGGGTTCTATGAAGAAAACACAAACAATAATAAACATTTTTAAAATTTAATGTGTTATATTGATTTTTAAACATTCTATTCTCAGAAAACATGTCTCTTAAAACTTAATATATTTGCAAAGTAGGCTATTAATTAAAAATATAAAAATTAAATGAAACACTAGTAGTGTATGCAATGTTAATTATGATAACCCCAGTAACTGGGATTGTTAATAATAAAAACGAATTAAAAAAAAAAAAATATATATATATATATATAATAAACTATTACCTTATAATAATTAATAAATAATAAATATTTAAACTTCTACATAATATTAATTTGTAAGTGTTAATATTCCAGTTGATCTTTTAAGTAGCCTTTAAACCTACTTAAAAGTTTAATATATTTGTACATTTGTTTTGTTTTTAATTTTAATCTCATTGAATAATTCGCTCTTTTCCGCAGGTTTATTTTAAATCTCTATAAGTTCTATATTTTTTCTTTCCATCGCCTATATTTATATTTAAAATTCACAAAAGAATGATTTGATTTAAACAATAAATTGAAAAACATTATTTTTTTGTGGGTTTTAAACAAGCTAAAATATGCCAATATCAAAGTGATGGAAAAGCATTTAAAAAAATATAAATTTGTTATCAATTTGGGTTACAATGAAAGCTATATTATATACAATTACTAAGCAACTTTAACATCGTTTTTACGTCTTTATATTTCCGACTGATATCTTGTTATTTCAATTTGATTTAAAATAGTTTGAAGAAAATTTTGTTTGGTTGAAATATTGTTTTGAAGAAAATATTAGTTGATTAAATTATTGTTTTGAAGAAAATCTTGGTTGATTAAAATATTGTTTTGAAGAAATATGTACAATATTTGGTCTAAACATTCGGCCATAGCAGACAAGCAAAAGTTAAGACTGAGAAGTTATGGCCAATTGTATGACGAGAAATTTTGTTTTTTCTTCTTTGCTTAAAAATAACTGGTTTACAGCTTATACATTAGAATTTTGCTTAAAGCGAGCAAAGGGTTAACAAGGTAATTTCTTGACTTAATCACCAGTCACTATACACAAAACATATGCAATGGACAAGAATGTATATATGACTCAAGCTGGAAATCACAAAGAATAATACTTACTTTGGAATAGCCAAAAACATTAAAAATATTACTAGTTATAGGATGATCCACTGCAATGTGTCCAGTAAAATAATTAAATTTATTTAGATTGCCCAAAGGTTATTAAAGCTTTCGATGCTAGTATATATACGTTAATTCAGACACCAAAAAAGTACTAATAACTCTTTTCCAGACCACGTTCTTTTTGAGTAAACGGTTTTTTAAACAGTAAAAATCATCTGAATTTGAAGAATCAGAAGAAAGCGATAATTCCAAGAGTGAAAATTTAGACGATAGCCATTTAGAAAACTTGCTATGAGAAGCAGTTCAAGCAGATGTTGGATGGGAAATGGGTAAACATTTAGGTAGTAAGAAATTAGATATGGGAGTATGGTAACCTTTGAAATTTTATTTAAATAATTCTTCATATTCTATAAAGAAGCTATCTAATAATTTTGAAAATTTTTTTATTGGAAATCTTCATATAAATAATAAATATATAATATAAATAATAAATAATTCTTGAAGAAAGTTTAATCAGATTCTTATGTAAATAATCTAATTATTAATTATTATTAATTATAATAATTAATTCCAAATATTTATCTTTTTTTTCATATGTGGTGTAGTTTTCCGCCACATTATATCCCCATTGCCTCAATCTCATGGTGATAGTGATTTATTGAGTTCTATAAATCTATTTTCTTCTTTTATTGTAGGAAAATTAAGCTTTAACAATATTGGAGTACCAATTCAATTAATCCTATCACAACAATATTTATGCTCATCAATAATAACTTCAAATAAACTTTGATTCTGTTAACTCAAATTGCATCATTTAAGGTCAAATTTAGTGGACTACCTAGTTTCGAAGACTTAATGTCTTCACTCCAGAGAAAAATGTTTCAAAAAATAAAGAACTTCTAATGTAGAAAATTATGTTATCATTTGAGCAATACATACTTTATAGACAATCCAGAAAAGAAATAGCTAAATCTCGAACCGCTGCTCTATGGTTTTTGTACATTGACTACATCAAAATTGCCAAAAGTTTTTTTAGAAAAATCAAATAGCATTTTCATAGTCTATAAAATGGATTGAGCTGAAGAAAGAAGAAAATATCAATAGATGGTATGGAAATTTTCACCAGAGCGGCATGATTATAATTACTTTTAAAAATCCATAAAGTGAACAAGTCGGCAACTGATAAGATGGGCGAAGGTTAACTGTTTATAAACTTTCTACAATATAGTGACTACAACAAATACATGGAAATGACGCACTGATGAGAAACTTGACTTCGGTGGGAAAAACTCTCTATGGGATGGCAAAAGTTGAAATACATTTCACCAAATAATTTGTGTTAAATATTATTGTAAATTCAATTCCATAGTAGCTTTTTGTTTCTATTATTTCTATTTGCACAGCTAAGCACACTTTTTCTGCTACAGTTGTGAGCATTAGGAAAATCCATTTTAATAAACATATTATCAGCTCCTTAAATTTTAACAGAAACCTTACCATTTAACAGTTTCACTTCTGTGTTCATCAACCTTTTACCATAATTTTTATTCCACGTTCGTCGATGTATTAACAAAAACCTTGTCTTTTAACACAGCATAAAATTAATGCAATTTTTGATAAAAAGCTTACCTTCTAGCATAGCATCCACTCTATGTTCACTGACAGAAACTTTTCCACTTTTATCAACAGCTTCTTCAACAATCTTTGTTGGGACAAGCTCCCTTACAATAGCACCATCGTCTTCACCTTTGGCTAGCCAGCGGTTGCAAGGAAAGGTGAATGTAACAGAACCTTGTTTATCAGTTAACTTACGCACCTCAACCTACAAAAATTAAATAATAATATTATATAATAATCAATACTATTTGTTCCGGACGACTATTTAAGACACCTGCTTTAAAGAATGTTTGTTTTCATAAACCAACAAGTTTAAAATAGTAACTCACCAGCTGGCAAAGAATTAAAAATTAAAATGCAGGGTGGATGCTTATGTTGTATCATAAAATACAATATAAACTAATTTGATTTGATAAAGTGCAAATGTTTAAAGAAGGTTAGTAATACATCGATTCACAAAACACTTTACTGTAATAAAAAAAAATTTTGAGAAATAGCTACTTTTTGTATTTTGGAAAGCTCTGGACATTAATATGAACTGGCCTTGATAATATGAATACAGTAGGAAATATTTCAGAATTATAAAAATAAGAAAAGTAATGATTCTGATTTTACAACCTTATTTATAAAGAAAATTTTCGTTTTCCACAAAGTTAGTGAAACAATCTACAAAAAGTGAAGTTAGAGGTGGATATTTTAACATACTTTGAAATAAAAACATACTAAAAAAGAAGATTGGAGTGTACGACATAGTTTGTAATACAAAGATCTCAAAGTACAAGATTGTTTTTGTTTATGCATATATTTACTGTTTTTGTTGGACCTGATTTCAATGTGACGTATTTAATCTTAACAAATTTAGATTTTTATAAGAAGGTAGATATCGATCAAAGTTATATGTCCTTATTTAGGTTTGAACGGTGGTATTTTTACAACAGCTGGACAATCTCATGGGAGAACCACGTTGTTAAAAAATGATATACACAAAAACTCAACCCTGCTGCTTGTTAAATTTCAATATTGTAAAAATCAAAAAGCATAAAATTTAGAGTTTAGATATCAAGTTTAAAATAAAATGGAATTATACAATAAAAAAAGCATTACCTTAACATCACAAAACAATTGCTAATTTGAGTGAAAATATATATTCTTTAAGTATCTTAACAGTGCAAAGTTATCTATAAGCGATATTCAAACTCTTAAATGAAATGAGAAAGATGCCATTAATATAGTTATTAAAACTCAAGTATTTATCCTACCCTTTAGGGTTTCAACAGGGTTTTTAGCTAAAGCCAAAATAATCGAAAAGTAATGAATGTAATCAAAATTCTAAAAAATATCAAAAAGGGCTATACCAATTAGAAGAAATTTAAAAATGATCTCAATTTTGTCCAAAAAAAGATTAATTATGCTACATCAATTTTATTTTTCTCATTCAAAACAATAAAGAGTGAAAATATTATAATTATTAATATATTATAACATATTTATAATATTGTAAATTTACAAAATATTCTGTTTTTTATTTAGAAAAAATTAGTTAAAAGAATTTTTGCTTATATCAGTAAAAAACTGAGCAAAAATAGTTGAATTCCCAATATTTTTCAATGATCTGGAATATAGTAATCTCTTTTATTTTGTGATTCAGCTTTGAAGACATTGCATTGGTTTTAGAATACAATTAGATATATTATATGATCATCATCAGGCTGCTTGTTGTTACAATTGATACTTTTTTTTATTACATTAGATCAGAATTAGATTTTTTAGCTTCATTGTTGTGATTTAGAAATAGTAAAATGAAAGAACACTAACAAATTTAAAATAAAATGGAATTTGATGACAGCCCATTGAAAAAGAAGAAAATAAAAAGTGTGAAAAACCAAGTTAAACCGACTAAGTGTTTGATAAACGTTGTTTCATGTTCAAATGGTACAACACTTTCAGCTTTGACTGAACAGTCATGGAAGGTAAGAGCTATACTAGTATTAGTGAGGTATTGAGACTTTCTCTATGGTGTATTTATAATATTCTTGTTTTATATACATATAGATGATCAGAGGGGACAATTTACTGATTTTGAAAACATTCCTGATCCTAGCAATATGGTAAACATAGATCAGGCTATGCAGCATATAAAAATCTGAAGAAAACCTGTGAAGGAGACACATGTCAAGCAGTACAAAGAGCAAACTCTCGTGATACTTTTCACGTAAATATTTAATTATAGACTTTTATACAGAGCTCTTGGAACAGAGAAACAAATAATTTCTTCGAAATAGGCACATAATAATAAATTTTTTCTATTTTGTTAGCAATCAACATTTTATCTGATATGTAAATAATAATTCTATTATCCAATTAAGTAATTTTTATCTGGACTTGTTGGGGAAGACTCCATGCAGAAAGTATTGAGGCCAAAACATTACAACAAGGCAATGACAATTCATTCGTATGTTGCAGAAACAATCACCCCTTCCAAGATTGGTTCGATAAAAAGTATCAAGTATACAACGACATTATAACTTCAAAGAAATAAAATGTACGGAGTTGTCATAAAACACTAATTTCATTGCATTTACTGAGCAGCTTCAAGATTTAGTCATTCTTTATGAAGAATCTGACATATCTCATCAAGGAAAATATCCCGTGGCTGTATCTTGAAATTCCTACTTAAACATGGTAAAAACACTGAGAGATTTTGTCAAATCCATCAAATAGGAGATTAGGACCTTTACATGAAATCATCAGAGATATTCTATTGGTATTATGCTTACGAACACTTCAACTACGCACAGTACTTTTCCTACTAATGATCTTCCCAACAAGCACATGTTGATCACCACATCTTCAACAGCTTCAAAAACGTAGCTTTTCAACACCACGAAGTTAAGGTGACTTTAACAAAGTGTCTCCTGATCAAACCATCAAACAAACCTTAAACAAGGATCAAAAAGACCTTGAATTCAGGTTGAATTATCAGATTCTCAACGACGGAAGGTACAATTCAGAGTTGGAATTTTTCAAGTCACGCTAAAGATCGATCTGACATGGAAGAAAGTCTCGTATTAAGAAAGAAATCGTCCAAGACAAAAGAATTACAAGGAAGCAGATTAAGATTTGATGAAGAAGCAGCCAACAAATTCTACGATTCTACAATACAATGGCAGCCTATCTTCTCCAGAAATGAGTGAATAGTTTAAGGAAAAGATTAAAGGAAAGATTAAAGGATTACAGAAAAGATATTATCGTACAAGCTGACCGTTCTTTCTCCACAAGGACCCTTGTTATTCAAGAAAAACAGCAAGCTGGCACAAAGGAATTGTTACAGAATTCACTTGGTCTGATTGCTTGGTCGTTAGCAGCATGTGATGGAAATATTTATAAGTTAGTAAAATCAAAACTGCTATATGTGCTGGAGGAAAAGATTGAAGCTATTGGCAGCATACCACCAACGGCTGCAAGAGTGCTTGATAGCATGTGTATCCTCCAATAGCTTCCAAGCGGGCTTGAAATTAAAGAGAATAACAAGTAAGATTTCACCTCATGTTTTCTTCAGTCTTGTGAAAGAAATCGGTGAGCATATAACTGCAACTCGTTGGCCAAACAGTCAAAAAATATCTGCAATTTGGTGAAAATAATTAAGAGTTGATAAATTTCTTATTTCACGATTGGAGCACAAATGGTGATCATCAAACTGTTCTGAGAAATAAATGATATAAATGCTAGGTATGAATGCTTTAAATGAAAGAAAATTTCGCCGGAGAAAATAAGACTTTGCCTGGCAGAAATTTCTTCCTTTTAGTGATGATTCTTAAAAGTTCATTTTCATGTCAACAAATTTTTTTACGCTTTATTAATACTGCTACACCTATTTTCTGCAGGTCGCTTTACTTTACAACAATGACAAAAGGATACGTTATCCAATATGATGAATGGTGTATTGCATGCAATACTTTGTAGAAGTTAAGCTCGAAATATGAAGAAACAGACATAAAAGTTTTTTTGGAAGCCAAACATGCTAAAGACCTTGGTTATAGTGATTTTGCGATTTTTACAACCCCTTCCATAATTAAATACTATCTCTGGATCTGATGCAGTGAAGGCAGTGAATGGTATTGGTAAGGGAAAATGGCTAACAATGGTACTAAAGAAAGAAAGTTATCTTGAAAAGAGAGCCTGCAGATTGATGAAAGCACCTTTAAAGAAATTTGATAACTATGTTAACATCTTTATGGAATGCAAGAAGAAGAAAAAATCAATTTTGTGAGATATAGGAAATTCTGTTAGGAAAATTTTTCTAATCCTAACAAATTTTCATCAACAGAAGATGAGATTAGGCAGCATGTCAAACAAGGCTAACTACCAAGCATTCGTATGGAAATGTGCATTAGAAGTGAATCTTAATATTGAATCTCCAGCTGGTCACAGTTGGTGTATGACAGATTGTTTGGATGGAAAACAAGACAGCTCCTGAAGTAGTTCTAGAGTTAGTAACATGAGGCTGTCATGTAGAATATTTTCCATGGAATGCACAGATATTTGGAAATGCTTCGCTAACTGGGAAAATGTTTTCTATGAATCGGTTTCTGAATTTGAGGATGACGAAAATGATGTTAACAATTTTTGATTATTTTTATGTTGATCGTTCAAATTTCAAAAGTAAAAATGCACATTTACCCTCCAGAATCAAACTATTCCAGTCTGTAAAATACACACCAATGTGTTCTATTTTTGGTTAAAAATGTTTTAATAATAAAAAAAAAAAAAGAAGAAAAAAAAAAAAAAAAAGATTAAAATAAAAAATATTCGTTACACCCGAATTGTTTAAATGTGCTACTAGAGAATCTCTTGAAATCCAATGCTTCAAAGCAGAGCCTGGCTTACAATCTGGAATGAACCAAGATATAAGATGTTTCACCCCTGAATAAGCCCTTGTAATGACATCACGATAGCCTCAATTTAGTTTAGATTATTAAATAATGCTTTCACTAACTAAGCATTAAAATCAATTTTTAAATAAATGATGCATTTCCACAAATTGAAATTTTATTTACTAATGACATTTAATGATGATGAAATTTAAAACAAATACAATAAAGTTTGAAAATCTATTTCTCTTTACAAGTATTTTTTCTAAGTACAATTTACATATCTTACCTTATCCAGATGCCAAGCTGCCCCAAAACCTTTGTTATCATGCCCAATGCGAATTTTATCGATTTGGTCCCCTACATCAACCAACTAAAACGGAAATACTATTAATCAATATAGATATTAATATTAATTAATTAATATAAATCTAATAAATTTTCTATATTATAACTATAACTTCCATTCTCCAATTAATGTGTAATAAAACATGTGAATATCATTGCAATTATTCTGGTTATTAGGTTCAACGATTATTACATTTCGCTTTTATCAAAATATTTGAGCAATCTGCAAAACCAATTCTCCGCAGAAGTTGATGAAACAAGCTTAAAATATATGTTGAATCTTTATTTATAACACAGTTACAATTTAATACAAACAACAGCGAAAATAAAATATCTCTAGTTTAAAGTTACGATAATTTTTTCAACCAAAAACTTCTAAAATAGCAACAAAAAATTAAGAGAGTTTGGAGAACGGGCTCATTTGTAGGCGAACGCCACAATATGTAGAAATATCATTTAATATTAGACCCATGAAAAACAAAACTGGTTATATAGAATCTGTTGAAAAAACCCTGGTTATAAACATTCCACATGTCACTGTTAATTTATTAAAACTTCCAAATATTCTACATACTTCTCTTACAAACACATCAACAGATCCACGATTAAAACAATCTTTTCGTTTCTTTTTAGAATCGGTCAGAATCGTTTCTTTTGTACAAATTCCACCAATACCATATAAGGCTACAAATACATTGCTATCGGATCCAGCACCAGAAATATCACTGGTATATATTAGAATTTCATAGGGAACATCTATAAAAAAATTGCATCGTTAACATGAAAATTGTTTAAAAAGACAAAGACCCTATAATTTAATCCCAAATTTCTCCCGACAAAAATTTTTGGAGTTGCCTAAAATAGGAGAGAATCTATCTATAAATTAATAAGTTAATATTCATAAAAATACTTGAAAATTGTTGACTGTTTTTCAAATTGATCTAAACCTCTAAGGCTTTAATTACACATGACAGTATGCCTAAGAATCCTTCCTATTATTCATTCAACCCAGAAATATATAATTTTTATTGCTTACGCTTTTCATAAACTTGTTCCCTATCAGCAGACAGATATAAATCCACTTCAAGTTTCCCATCTTCCTTTCCTTTATCCAGCCACCGACCTGCCGGAAACATCCATTTCTTACCAACAGAAGGCGCATCAATATCAACACTGTCTAAATACCAGCCTGCAAATCCACCTTTATTATCATGACCAATTCTAGGACATTAAACAACATCTAATAATTAAGGATGTATGACAACAAACTTTACATTTCACCTTAATACGGTATCTCCTAAATTGGTGGTTTTTAAAAAATTGTGAACAAAAATATTATTCAGGTTAACATAATTTTTTAAAGTCAAATAATATAGAAGATACATCCAATATATATTCATAAAGATTTGAAAAATTTTTCATAGAATTAATTCCAATTATTTCAATTTATTTATGTCACAGATTACCTTGCATGATTTTTTCCAAATAAATAATACTTTAACTAAAATAGTTTTCACCTTCAGATATTTTCAAGATATTTTCTTTAAAATTGAAAAAAACAAACTCAATTGATTCATAGTTCATTATAAAGATATAAAATTCTAGCAGTTTCAATGCAGTCTATTGTTAATATATATATAAAAAAAAAAAATCAAAAATACTTTATCTTTGTCAAATCACCCAGATCTACAGCTTCTGTAGTAAAAATATCAGTTTGATTTCTTTCAAATTTATCCTTGTTAGTTTTCGATGCCTTTAAATCAATCTTTCCTAAACATAGCAATAAATAAACAATTGGCTAAAAATGGAAAAGTAAATCTATTTCCTCTAATCAAAAGGGTAAAATACTGAAAAAAGGCTTAGTATGTTTCAAGACTATGAATATGATTTTATTTTCAAAGCCTGAGAATATAAATGCATACAATCTATTATGCAGGATTAAAGCACAGACTTACCAATAAGTTACAAAGCGACATAACCAAATTAACAGATACAGAACTTGTAAATATAAACATGGAAAAAGAGAAATTATTATGGTTGTGTTTAATAAACTTTATTACGGTTGTTTTCATAGCTTGCGTGAAATTTTCATTTAAATAATTATGATAGAATTTAATATTTAATTTACATACAAATTTAACTTGTAGAAAATTAAAAATTGTTAATAGGTTAATATATTTATAGTTAGTAGGCTAGCAACAAAAAATACAAGTTTTATGTAAATTTAAGTATTGAAGTATTATTTACAACTGTTCAGCAGTATATGGCATGCTTTATGATTAGTTAAATAACCTGTCAAAGAAATGACAAATAAATAGTTTGGAATAATAACGAGTTTGTTAAAGGAGAAATTTCTAATTTTTTAATCATAAGAATTTTTTTTTCTTTTTAAAATTAATATCTCCAGCATTAGATTAAAAAAAAAACACTACATATGAGCTGAACAACTATAAATTATTTATTTAGCCTTCTATGTGTCATATTAACAATTAAATACTCACAAGTGTTTATAGCATCATTTGAAAAACTAAAAAATTTTATATACCGTGCCATCAATTCCTTATATATAAATTACATAAAAAAAACTTTATTTTTGCCTAATAGGGTTTTTATAATGATTCTTACCTGAGTCACCCTTATTACCATACAATATAATATAAACATTAGCATCAGTTCCCGCACCAGACACGTCTCCTGTGTTCACGCTGATGTTATATGTAGTTTGGTCAGCTGCAAAAATTTAGCAAACAAAAAATTTTATTAAAAAATTTAAATGTAGTATTAATTTTTACGATTCTGCTTATAGCTGATAGATTTTTATGTTTGTATAACTTGTAATACATTAAATATGAAGATTCAGTTTAATACTCTAAACACAATCCCTCCTAACCACATTCTGATATCAAATTAAATAAATAGTGTATGAAAACCTTATCAAAAAGAAAGAAATTCCAAATTTTGGTTGCATCACTCTAACACATAAAGGGCAGTGACTAAGATAAAAACAATAAATAACAATATTCAAAAATACTTGATTTAAAATTTAATTTTAATTACTATGTGATTTTATCTATATTTAACAAGAAATTTAAAAATTTTATTTTTAGAAATACATTAACTTATCCATATTTAAAATAATTTTCTCATGCGACCAATATAAATACGACTGAGGGCTCTTCTCTAATACTACCAATGTCATCAATCCATGAACATGTTGCAGTAATAATAATTTTTTTTTTTTATATATATATACAGTCTATTTAATTTTAAAATCAATTATAGTTAATCCCTTTTAAAATTTATCCCCAAAAGAGCCGGATTGGGCTATTCAGTTAAAAAATAGCTATAAATTCAAACATATATCGCTTAAACCATTAAACACGGTACAAGGACAGAAAAAGAACATTTAAATTTTATTGCATTATTCACTTTATAGGGAATTATATGACTATAATTTGAACTTTAAGACCAATCTTTCATAAAATCTAAAACAAAAATATAACAATAAGGCCTGCTCTTTTCATTTGTCTGCTCATCACCTTATGGGAGCATGTATCAAACGGAAATAATAACTACCGCATTTGAACTTAATATTTTTCTAACACCCTAAAAAAGCAAATTTGCCGAGAAAGATAATTATAAATGATTCTTTCCTTCCTTTAAATTAAATAGTTAATTAAATAAATCATATCTGTCACGTTGAAGAAACAAGGTTATAAGATTTGATTTAAAGCCGCTGTCTCCTGTATTCTGCCAAGATATTCTCTAAAGGAAATAATCAATAATTAATAATAAACGATATTGCATTTTTATGTTGGAATTGTAAATAAAAATGATCAGATAATTACAGTAGAGTTGGCGTAAACTGTCTGATCAACAAACTATTTCATAAAAGAATTGATTATCTTACCCATTTGTTCCAAATCAATATTATCGCCAGCAACAGATTTGGTACGCTTGAGAGATTTTTTGCGCAACAGAGCTCGAGATTTTCGCCTTTCAAAATCATTTTTATCCACGGCAACCAACTCTCTAGATAATGAACCATCATCTTCAGTTTTTGACAGCCAGCGCTCGCATAAAAATATGTAATCCGTGTCTTGCTGAAAAAAAATAAATGAAATGTAATTTTTGAGTAAACAGATATAATATAATCATAATATAATATAATCATAGATTTGCTAAAAATAAAAATAATACTTTATTGGAAACTGCTATATAATTATTAATTATTAATCAAATAATGAATTTAAAAATTAGAAAAACACACAATGCTAAAATTTGGGATTGAATATCACAAAAAAACCATTGAAACTCCAATCATTACTCTTTATTAACACTCCAATCATTACTCTTTATTAACACTCCAATCATTACTCTTCATTAACACTCCAATCATTACTCTTTATTAACACTCCAATCATTACT
>JAUZNK010069835.1:0-14131 GCA_035046665.1 Euphysa ruthae
TCCTTAAGCTCGTTAAGTAACCTGTTTTTATATGTAACTACATTTGGCAAATGTTTCGCTTTTATAGCGTTTGATACCATGGATTCTGATAACTGATTATACATGTCTACTGGACGACAGAAAACTTCACGTAAAAGACCGCACGTGTGATTTCTAATCCTCTTTATAGACATTCTTATCCAATCAAATTAAATTATTATAGAGAACAATTAGGCGTATTTTCTCCCATTAATACGGTTATCGGTAAGATAATAATTCAAATTATCAATAACGATCTCTTATATCAATATTATCTCGGTCATGCCAGATGGGGAAAAAATACGCCAAATACAATGGGGCACCATTTGTCCAAATAATACGGTTAACGGTAAATAATAATTCATGTTATCAATAACGATCTCTTATATCAATATTATCTCGGTCATGTAAGATGGGACAAAATATGCCAAAATTCTCTGGTGTTACGCTAAAAATAATATATGCGGAGAAGAACCGCTACTCTTCCGAGGTGTTTCAATATTGTAGGTATTTAGTTTGTGATGTATATTTTTTTGACTCGACACAATTTTTGAAACGAAATGAGGGCGAATCCTGGGCATCACAGGATTAACCCTGGATCCGCCCTTGGAATAGGTTATGTAAAGCCATTTCATTGAAAAGAAAAATAAATGTAACTAACCCAAAAACTTATTCTGATTGTAGAAATTCGTACTATGTAAATTTAGTTATCAAGTTTCAGAGTCAGGTATCGAGACAGTCGGAAAAAAACGGTTCGATTGATCGAATAATTTTTCTTATAGTGAAAAATTTCACAAGAGAAACATTTGGTGAATTGTCTCCCTGGGTTGACCCAAAATGGGAATGAAAGTTTTAATGTTACGATTTTGGAACACACGCCAAAAGCTAAATATCGTTTCAACAACTGGAATTCGGTGTGTACGATGTTTTGGCGGAATTTAACATTGGTAAAATAGCCACATTTTTTGATTTATGAAATGCTTGGTATTTTGCCAGGTAATTTGAAAGCATGGTGCAGCAGAGGGGCATATGTATGAAGCTGGTGGCTTTTAAGAGCGTACAATATATGTTGTCATAATAAGAGATAGTCATATTTGACCTCATATTTTTTATTTCAAAGAATAAAAACACTATTTGTTAAACTTAAGCGCGCGTTTTCTTAAAACACGTTTTGACGTCCCGAGATATCTTGAAAACCGCTTATCCGTTTGACTTGGAATTTTTAACAACAGATCTTTATATTGCTAGCCACAAAATGACATTCTTGATTTACGAATAATGTTTTTTTTTTTTAAATATATTTCAATTAAACGATATTGTAAATTAAAAAGGTGTATTTACCAACCACGTGACCGCTAGAAACAATTTTTGGAGATTGTCATCCCGTGCGCACACTTCTTATGAGTCAGCATACCAAAAATTAGAGGTAGAACCTGCGTAGTTATGTATAAATCCTTGAGTTTGTAAAACCATTTTTTGCACATTTCTGCGGTTTCCATGGAAATCGGATGCCATATTTAAAAATTTATTTATTTATTTCTTGTACTTAAGTCATGTCCTATTGCCATTTCAGTTTAGAGCATTATTTTAAAAAAAAATATTGCAAGTGGGGCTTACCCCAAGTGTAGTTTAGCTTTAATGCAACCTTATAATCTTTAAGTGTAGACTATCAAAAATGTTTTGGAAGAATGAGCAAATCGATTATTGAAAATAATTTCCTCATTAAAGCAAAGCGCGTTAAAATTTAATTAGTGGAAATGTTTATAATAATTCAGTTTCAAACAAAAAGTTTTTATTTTTAGAAATTTTTGAGTTTGCATTTTTCGTTATTCATAAAAATTTAATTATTTAGATGTGAATTGAGTTTTTTAATTGACGATGTAATTATTATTCTATATTCAGTTTGAGAAGTTAAAAAAAAAAAAAGAAAAGAAAAAATTATTCGGTTTATATCCACTGTTAGAATGAAGGTTATAATGATTGTTTTTATAATAGGGTATAAAGAGGTAGATTTAATTTTATATTTAGAGTAAATGTGTCTTATAGACAACACATATAAATATATATATAAATATATATATATATATATATTTATATATATATATATATGTAAATATATATATATGTTTTGAAAATATTTTTTACAACTAGTTCTATAAAAAAAGCAGAAGAAAACCCGGTATCTAGCCGTGTCAAAGGAGTTCGTTAAAATGCTTATAGATTATATAAAAATAAAAATATTTGCATCAAAAAAATGTTAAGCAATGCTTTTAAAAAATCGGAAATTTTTAGCTGCGAGTTATTAGCCAATTCTATTAAATGGGAAGCATTTTTTTTTGAAGCAGCTGCCTTTTTTATGTCCAAAATTTGTTTGTTATTCAATTAAAAAATTTTGGCGTAATGTAGTACGGTTCGAAAATATATTTTCAGCATAGCCACGTCGATTTTTTGGATTTTGCAAAACCTGTTCTTTTCATTATTCTATGAAAAATTTCGAGAAAACGATATTCCCGAATTCCTTTTTAAGTATTACAGCAGCTGCAGGTTTTTTTTAATCAAAAAATTACCCCAAGAAATTCGGCCGACCCTTTTTTTTCTATAAATTTTCTGTAAGTCAACAAATTTTTGCTTTGGATTGATTCTTTCTTACATTTTAAAAAATATTACTTGAATTTCCTATGGGATATAGATTAAATTTTCAAATAGTGTACAACCTTGATAAGAAAGAGATCTAGAGATGTTTCCATTAATAACGTATTTTTCATTATGGTGAACTAACGATACAAGCGATCGGAAAATAGAGAGAAAGTCACTAATTTAGAGAACAGGGACCGAAAACAAACGTAAATAAAAATGTTACGGAAGTTTGATATTAATCTTGTAAGGTAGGTTAGACAGTCAGTTTTAAAGGTTAATTGTTAGCTTTAGTTTCAGACTCTACCGAATTCTTTTTTTTTATATAAATTGACTTTTGAAATCAATTTAATTCTTTAACACTCTTATCTTATTAATTTAGATAATTCGAGAAAAATTATTGAAAGCGCTTCGAGATTTTCGAAACACAATTTCGCTTTTATTTAAGGTGGTTTACCAAAAAATATTTTAGTAGTTCTGATAAAGTTTTCACTTTTAGTTTTTTTATAGTTTTACCATATTTGAACATTGCAGAAAACCACTGATTAATTTTTCACCTGAAATGAATTAATATGCTCCCAAAGTAAGATATTTTCACTTGTATAGCAACCACATAGCAACGGAGTATTTTACCCTTATTTTCAGTCCCTTTCTCCAAAATTTTCAGTGATAACGAGATGAGAAGGAAGCAACACAGAGGAATTATAAAAGCGTACTTGGAACGAATGAGGAGGGAATCATTCTAACTCGAAAGGCGGATTTTGAGTAGCTTTTATAATTTTTATTTTTATTTTTCGATTGGCCAGGAATTTACTTTTCTCCGATTTGTACGAAGTTCAAAATTCGATATCTAAAGAAACCTTTACTCAATCTACTTGAAGATTGTGACGTTATCAAACTAGTTATTTAGAAGCTTTAAACAACAAAATCTCACTTTTTACACCAATTACAAATTTGGCTGTAAAATACTAAAAAGTTATCTACAATCTTGGACATAATGTATTAGACTTTTATCAAATTTTAGCAAAAAGTCACATTTGACGCATGGTGTAAAAGTGATTTTCTAGACGAAAATCGCAAAAATTATGGCAATCTCAAATTAGTACGGACTTGTCACTTTAATCCTACAGATCTAGCAAAGAAAAACATTTTTTTTTTAAATTTCTAAGTTCTATAAGTCTATTAACTAAAAAGTAAATCTAATGTTGAGTGTACCAAGGGCGATGTATCCGTATTTTTAATTGCTTGTGGTAATTTGTTCAGTTATTAAGGTGTCCTAATTGCGTATAAGTGTCATAATATTTTGTCCATGATTGTAGAAACCAAAATCTTAGTTGAAACTCTTCTGTATGATAATATAAACCATTTGTAAAAAGAAATATGCAGAGGGTTTTTATGTTTTTTATTGAATCTTGTTTTGAACAGTGTCAGTTTTTTAACGATATTTTCTAGAAAACCCTTGTTTTTTGGAAAAAAAAAAAAAAAAACTTAAATTAAATCCAAGTTTTATTTTGTATGTTAGTTGTGTTTCATAAATTGTTTTATTCTATTGCATCATTTAGCTAAAAATATAAAATCTTCTGGGAAAACCTTTTTATTTCTTATCAAACCACCTTAAAATTCGCTTTTCTTTAGCTAAATTGTAAATTCTTTTTATGATAACACTCCACAACGATTGAAAATAAAATCTTCCTAGACCTGATCTGCAAGTGCTATCTTATTAACAGCCTGTAGAATCTTTTATTACTTGTAATTAGCCCAATTGAGCGAGCAAATTGTTTTTCTGAGTTGTCTTGAGAATAATTTTTAAATTCAAAAAAAGGTTTTAATTTCTTCCTTTATTAATATCATAATGAGTTGACGCACATAAATGTTTAGAAGAATGTGTTTTCATGAAAATGATTTAATTAAAAGACGATTATTAAATTTGCTTTATATCCCCGTTCTGTTAAACCGATAAAAACGCTGCTTTATTTATTCGAAAGGCATTTATAAATCATGGCTCTCCAATTTTTGTCCAAAAGAAAATTTTCTTTATGACTACTGTTGCAGTTTACATGCGTTTTTTCAGTTTTAGAAGTGAGCTTTTTGTTGTGACTTTTTTTATTTCTACCTGTGTCATCCGAGCGACTGCAGTTTAATTTAACCGTGTTGCGGTTGAGTGAGAGAGATTGAGAATGTTATATTTAACGTGCGGAACCAAAAAGTTGCCGAGACAATATTTCCAGATGGGCCCACGTGGCGGGTCTTGGAGTACTTAGAACGTCCACTTGCGTCTACGAAATTCGCTCAACCAAACAACCCGACCAATTTGAACTAGCGTTGCATTGCGCAATGAGTTTTTGCTCAGAAACTCAGATATAACATGGAAATAAATTTTTGCGAGTCGAACTCGTAACCTTTCGCTCCGGAGTCAAACATCCTACCACTGTGCCATCTCCGGGTAAAAATCTTAGTTAATTTCTTCTAGTATATATGTTCGTCAATTAATTTTTAAAAGATTTCTTTACAGAATTCATTGAAACGTTCTTTATACCCGCCAAGATTTGGTTAATTTGTGTATTTAAATCTTTAAATAAGTAATTCAGCATAGATAGTGTTTGTTAATTGATTTTAAAAATATTTCTTTGCTGTAGCTATTGGTTGAAAGGTTATTACTAGTTGAAGGGTCAAACCATCTGATTTTCGGTTTTTGGAATGAATTTTATTTCAAAACTTTTATATAAGTTTATTTTTAGGATGGCTTCTTACTCGAAATTTCATTCATTAAATATTTGCTCACTAAATGAGTTTTTGATCAATCTAGATTTCAGCTTATTTTTGTAAAAGAATGAGACCATCTTTGCTACAAAAGCCCACATTGTTTTTTTTTGTTATTTTGGTCCCCCAGAGGCCTCCCCGCAGATCGCCCTGCGGCGCTCCCAGCCCATTTCTAAGAGATTCCGGTCCTGGCGTGTCCGCCCGGCCGCATTGCACCCCTCAGCCCAGTTTCCGAGAAACTCTCTGCTGACTTCCTGTATATAGTCCGCTGCGCATCCCAGGGGCGGTCAACTCCCTCAACCGAGCCGGACGTGCTCACCCGGATTTTACAGCTCTCAGTCAGCTCCCCCCGAGTGACCCCGGTGACCCCCCGCCAATGGCCCACCGAGAATCCTAGCTTATTTTTCGCGAGACGCCCTTGGGGTCTACACCTGTTGCCTACAGCGCTCCTAACCCCAGGCCCCGCCTGCACCCCCAGACTCTCATGAAGAAGCCCGGCGTGGCTCCAAAGGCTAGTTGTAGAATTCTAGCAATGAAAAATTTCAGGGGTGCAAGTCAAAAAGTGAACTAGCGCCATGCCCCAGGGGGTGGCCCGCCCCTTCGATTCCCCTGTGAGCACCCACCCGGCTCCGATTAGGCCCCCAGCCGGCGTGCCGTCTGCGCCAGCGAGGCTCAGGCAATGGGGGTTTAGAGTTGCCTCGAAAATCAAAATTCTGCTGTTGAGGGGTTTCCACTGGCATCTGAATTCTGCTGTTGAGGGGTTTCCACTGGTATCAGATTTCTGCTGTTGAGGGGTTTCCACTGGCATCAGAATTCTGCTGTATCTATTTTCGGTGCAGTGGGCTCATACGCTGGTGGAGAAACTTCGCTGAGTCTGAGGAGTTCTAAGGTGAGCATCCCACCCCGATTTTTTTCATGAAGGAATGGCGGGCCTCTCGCGACCAATTCCATCTTGGTCGCCTCGTCGAGCTTCAGTCTTTTTTTCTTCGCCCCGAGGCTAATTTCCTCTTTAAGTTCGTGATACCTCTTCGCCTCGTTCACGAACGTTACGAACTCGTCATGACTGATAACACCGTCATCGAGCGCTTTACTGACCAGGTCGATAAAGGAATTGAGCTTGCTTCCGGCGTTCACGCGGATCTGGTAGCATTTTTGAGCTTTGGCTCGAAGTCGGCGTGTGGCAACCTTGGTTCCGGCACTCGCAAGGCCACAGCTGGCAGCAACGGCCAGGATAACAGGGACTGCCGTCGTGGCGACGATGGTCGCGAGAAGACCCGTCCCAACTCCGCCTATTATGACCCCGTAGCGGAGGCCCCAACTTCTATGCCGTCCAGGATATTGACCGCTCGGTGATACTTTTTATAGAGACCCGCTCTGACGGCAACCTCAGCCTTATGCTGATCCCGAAAGAAGACCACATGCTTTGAAGGTGTCGATAATCTCATGGTATGCCGGCTGATCTAACCGGTATGCACACACATACATCGCTTCGTAGTGGGCTTTTGGGTGAAGAAGAAGGTTGCGTATGAACGTCGTCTTGCCACACATCGTGGGTCCACAGACTAAAATTCTCGCCAGGTGCGTCGGTAGGCATGATTCTAATACCCGGAAATCAATTTCATTTGAACGCAATGTTTACGTATCGTTATATGGACGTTAAAAAAGTTGTTAAGTATGAGTAGCGATACGGTGAAAAAGACTGGTGTTCTCTTGGCCAACGACCTAGCCAATTTGTTGGAAGCGGCGGTGAACAAGATTGCTAAACCTCACGCGCGGCCGCAGCCAACTCGACCAAACCTAGACGAGCTGAAAAAAAGACAGGACGATGTCACACTTCACTGCAAGCTGGCCAAGGAGAAACAAGAAAGGGTCAAGCGTGCGGTTGAACGCGAGGCACCCCTAGAAGAGCAACTGGCCGCACTTGGCGAAGAGGATTCTATTAGACCACTTCAGTTAGTCAAGCTTAAAAGCAAGACACCGGCAGCGCGGGGGAAACTAGGCTAAATCGGTCTGATGGTCAGGATCTAGCACGGCAGGTGTTAGGTCCGTCACCCTCCACACGTGAAATGGCATGGCATTCGCAAAACACGATGAGAGATCCTGTAATGCTCACCGTGGACATTTTTTGTATTTCTATTTTCATTATATATGTTAATTATTATTAATATTAACAAAATTTCTTTTGATTATGAAGAAATAAAAATTTAGTAATCATTTATACATGTTAGTGAAAGAAAATAAATGAGTAAATAATAATAATATTATAATATATCAGGACTAATTATTTAATTCCTAATTTATCCTAAGACGTAAAGCAAATGCCATGTTTTTACTGAAACAAAGAAAAATTTAACAGCAGTAAAGAACTTTATACAATTAATGTAAATTAGATATAGAGAAATCTTTTAGTTTTGTCAAATTATGTGCACATTTTTGGTGATACCTTACACAATGGAAGCTGTTCATGAGATGAGCCACCTTCACACACACCTGTCCGAGCTTATGGGCCTTTGGGTTGTCCCACCCACCTAAACAAACATCATCCGCATCTACCACGAGCTGGTAGATAACAAGGGTGATCTCGACCACGCTAACGAGCTTCGGTTGGAGACGGGCGCTGAAAGAGACTTCATCGAATTGTCCGACTCCTACGTTGAGGTCAAGTTTCAATTTGTTTGCACTGCAGGAAGCATTGTAGCAAATAATAACCTTGCCCTCACCAACCTGTTCGCGCATGGCCTCTTTGAGAAGGTCACACTCACCGACAAGTCAGATCGAGCCATGTCCAACCTGGACGAGCAACGATACCACTACCGGGCGATGCTCCTCACGCTACTCTCGAAGAACAAGAACTGGGCCTCGAGTGGTGCAGGGCAGCTCGAATGGTGGTATCCAGACACCCCGGCCCACTTTGAGACAAGAGTCGCTACCAACACCAGCTTTGTTGCTCGACAGGGTCTTGTGGTCGCAGAGACTGCAGACGATACTGCACCCACGATAACCATGGCATTTCGACCGTTCTAAGGGATGATGCGCCAAAAAAGGCTGCTCCTGAATGACATGGTCCTCCGACTATCCCTAACACGAGCTAAGACAGAGTTAACTGTCATTGCTGCCGCCGCGGTTGCTAGGGCTCGTATCCGGATTACCTCTGCGCGCTGGTTTGTCAAAAGGGTGGAGCTGACACCTACAGCTATAAAATTCAACATCGAGCGGATGTCCAAGGAGTGGGCGCTCTACCCTATGGATCGCACCATGTTATACCAGCAGCAGGAAACTGGAAAGACCCAGTTCAGGCACAAAGACTTCTGGAGTGGCCCCTTGCCCAGCCACGTAATATTTGCCAATTTGCGTGCGTCCGCGTTCAAAGGAGCCATCGATCAGAACCCCTACATTTTCGCAAATTACAGCCTGATGCGTTTGCAGCTTACTGCTGGCTCGAGAGAGGTGCCCGAGAACGCTTACGAGCCCGTCTTTAACGGGACTAATGTGACGGGATCATCTGTCGCGCGAAAATACATCTCCACATTGGAGTTCGCTGACAAGGCCTGGGGGCGTGACGGTAACCTCATCGACCTTGCCTCGTATGTAGGAGGCACAGCTCTCTACGCCTTTGACCTCACGGCTGACGGGTCCGAAGGAGCACACTGGAGCCTCACTCACCATGGGAGCCTTTCAATCTCGGGCACCTTCGCTGCAGCGCCAGCACACCTTGTAACCATAATCGCTGTTGGTCTGGTCCCATTTGTTATAGAGGTAGGCATGGACCGTAGTATCACGACCGACTTCACCGATTAGGCATGTTAACGAATACACAACTCGAAATCTGGGCCGCAATAAACATCCCTGACTTTCTCGGTGTTTTCGCCACCGACACCCTTCCAGACCCGTCGGTAGTCGACGATATTGCTCCAACGTCGCTTGTCGTCAACTATGACCCCCATGTCCAGCCGGGCAGCTTCTGGGTGGCGTGTCGGATTGGGCGCCATGCGGTTGAATAGTTCGAATCGTTCGTTCTTACCACGGACGATGACGACCTTATTTCTGGCAGAGAACAATGTTCAGAGAGTGGCTGGAAGTAATGTGTCATCGGCTTGGCCTCACAGGGTTCATCTGGAACACCGCTGACCTTCAGGCCTTGTCCGGGCGGACATGCGGTCACTACGCTGTCTGGTTCGCCCGAAACGGCCTGAAAAACGGGTGGGAGGACTTCGGTCCTCACTGCAAGGCCAACGACCGCGCCATACAGCAGCTTGTTGAGCTGTAGGAGGGGCGGTATACCTTCTTTTGTGCTGCGTAGCGCGCATTCATTTAACTTCAAGCAGGCTGAGTAGGTGCCGGGCTTTTGCGCCGAAAATAGGACCGAGGAAACTGAGAAAGCCAGCTCCATGCTGCCCGTTTTTCAGTGGCCGCAAAATTCTTTTTCGTTGATCCGGAGTAGCGCCAGCAAAGGGAATAAGCCCGTCTACCTTTGGCTTGGTTCGGTGGGCTGCCGGATGGCGGAGTTTGCCATTAACCACGTCAACAGCAATACTATGGAGAAGCGGATCGAGACTGGTAGGGGCTGTCTTGAGCACATAATCTCGTTCATGCTTTGCCCCGCGGGGGAGAGTTTTGAGATGGTGCCTATGTTTTTAGAGCACAGGCTTTGTTTGCAGCATTTTGTATATATGCATAGATGTATAAAATCGTGGATGTGTTCAACATGACACTTGTTGATGGGCTCTACTACGCTATGGTCAAGGTCGGTGCTTGTGCACGGCGGAACAAATTTCCAGGGCCACTAGCCCGTACTCTGACTGACACTGCCCAATAGAGGTCAGACATGTGGCGGCGAGACGAGAGATCGGTGATGCAGTCTGTTTCAATGGTTCTCGCTGGCCCTACGGACCTCCGTGTAGCCACTGGACAGCTTCCCGAACCCACCCGATCAGCATGTTGGAGACTGATGGGTTGCTGGAATACATAGCTTCATTGAATGATGGCTGCGAAGAAAGATGAGAAGCGTCTTTCAACCACCTACTATAGTCCTCGAGGCTACTGGAAGGGTTTTGCAGCTGTAAAAAAGCTTGCGAAGGCTGCTGGTGTTTCTGAAGAAGGGGCACGCTATTGGTGGGAAAGAAAAGCTTCTGGCAGGTATACCTTCCACCTCCGCGTCACATCCCTAGACTTAATTCGATGTCTCGTTTCCGAACGAGTTTCACCAGGCCGACATACTGTTCTTACACCGTGATCGACCTGGCCGAGGACGCAAGCTCTACAAATACGCTCTCACTGTGGTCGACGTTGCAAGCCGCTACAAGGAAGTTGAGCCACTGGCCACAAAAACAGCCCTCGAGTTTTCCGATGCACTCTCGCATATTTACAAACGGGGACCTTTAACGTAGCCCAACCTGCTCCAGGTAGACACCTGAAAAGTATTCGAGGGTGCAACGTGGCAAATACTGACCAAAAACGGCGTCTCTTTCCGACGCGGTAAAGTGGACATCAATCGAGACCAGGCCGTAGTCGAGCGGTTCAACCGGACACTGGCTAAGCGTTTATTCGGACATCAACAAGCACAAGAGCTCCTAATGCAGTCAGGTGAACAGTCGCAGTCGTTGCTGCTCTTAACAACGAGGTAACCCGGCTTACAGATAAAAAGCTGGCGGATACTATCAGGGTAAATGAGGTTACATAAAAGGCTCCCCTCCGATGCCATTGTGCGCTATCTCTACCAACTTGGTATCTCTACCAGCCTGCCGAAACACCCCTGGTTCCTTCGGGACAGCGTTTTCTACCACGGGCGGTTGATGGCGGGTGCCGCTGCTCCTCGTTTCCGGTTACACTCGAGGCAGGTTAGGCGGACGTTGTCACGCGTATGGCCCTTTGTGTTGTCGGGCCGGTCGATAGAGAACTGGCATGTGTCCATCGCACATCGGTTGACATGGGCTTTCAGGGCTTTAATGCAATCGAACAGCAGCTTCTGAGCCCTGTCGCGTGGGGACTTGCGAGAGATGAGGATAAAGTCACGGGGGTGCCACTCCTTGATAAAGTCGTTCCTTCCTCGACAAGTGGGCAGGGCCTTGCGCATCTCCCAACACTAGACTCGGTCGGACTGGAGCCGGATCGCCTTCTTCAGGGCCCGTGGCTCTTCATACTTGGCCCTGTGGTCTTCCTCGATCTCCTCGTAGTAGTCATGAGGGTATTCCCCTGCAATAGGCGGTAGCTGTACCTGGTCACCGCAACAGATGACCTGGACACCCCTTAAGTCTAGCCAGTCAAGGAAGGTCTTTAGCAAGGGCCTTAGGACCGTGCGACCTCGTCAGCGAGGTATGGACTTCTGGCACACACGGTCAGGCTTCCAGTCTTCTGGGAGCTGGGGGCCGGCATTGCTCTCTGGAATGTGGAGTATACCCCCTCCTCCTTGGGTTCGAACGAGAGCGGCTCAACGCAGAGCTCTTCATTGCCATCAGGGCTGGAGGGCGTGAACACCGGGGATCCGTCGTCCTCGAAGATTACTTCATCCTCCTCCTTCCGATTCACGACCCGGATGGAGACCCTGATCTCCCTATCCTCATTTTCGAGCAGGGCAGTCCATCGCTCTATTTCGAGGTAAGCCTCGAGCAGTTTGGCGATCACCGTGGAACGCTAGGACTGGAGCGCGGCGAGGTCCTCCGGCACAGCACGAGCCCGTCGGGAGCCACAGAACCGGAAGAAGGAGTGGTAGGTCTGGGAGTCGAAGTCCCTGGACCGCATCTCTTTGGCCAGACTATGAGTCGGCGTAAATACTAGAGGCCTTCTTGACGGAAGAGCTCAATGGCCCGGGTCGTCTTTCCAGAGCGTTGAGGTAGCTCAGAGAGTGTCTTGTTAGTGGGTCAGAGTAGGAAGTTGCAGTGGTGTCTGGGACGTTGTCCTTAGTGGCGCCCCAGTGGTCGGGCTTGGGCTCATAGGCAGCGTGCTCCTGTGGGGAGTAGATAGTCTAACCCTTGTCACGCCATTGTGCTGGGGCGACAGGTGGGAGCCGTTGCAGCCCTAGGAGGCAGTTAGGACATCATTCGTCTCCGCATTTACAAACCCCAGGGGCCACATAAGCCTCAATTCCCTTGAAATTGAGGAGGGCGGTCGTATTGATACAGATGCCGTCCGTCGCCACGGGTCTGCCTCGTCGCGCGTAAATTGCCGGAGCATCTGGAGAAATTTCATATGGGCATAGGCCAGCATGTTGGTGCTGAGGTGGGCAAACTGTGGCTGCAAGCTCTCGTAGTAGGTAAGAATCTATTTAGCAGGACATCGTTCTTGGTGGCCGACAAGGGTGCCTGACTGGCGGGTATCCCCCACGAGGAAGTCAAGCTCGCCCTGGTCCATGACAAGGTGGCGTGTCAACCGTTTACTGTCAGCCTTGGCGCCCTGGGTTAATTTGCCGATGACCGCGTATGCCTGGTCACGGCTGTCGGGCAGCTAGACTTCTTTCTGCGTTTTGAACGCCAAGATCCGTTGATACTTACCCGTGTCATGCGGTGATGGGGGTGGCCAAAGCGTTGAAACCAACTGAAAGCCTCACCGTGCCCCTGAAGGCTGGCAGGGTAGCAAGCTTTCATGTCGATAGATACGACGTCCCTCGTGTCGTATCTCTCGGCATTCCAGAGACCACCATGACCGTGCTCGCAGCAGGCCTTTTGCACCTCCTCTAAGAGATGGGCTGGTGTAGGCTTCCAGCCGTTTCTTTCCTTCACGACTAAGGAAACGCCGAAGTCCTTCTGTGCCACGGCTTCAGCGTGTTCAGGATCGAGGAAGCCGTAGACCTTCAACAGTTTGGTCTGCTGTTTTTGTGTTTGGTATGCTCGACCATCGTCGACGACGAACTGGTCGACGGTAAGCTTCTTATCCCCTCCACCGAGAAGCCAAACAGCCTTTGCCTCGTCTCGCGTGGCCTGTTCGATTGCCGCCCTTACATCACCCTTATAAATATGAACCTCACGGGATTGGGGGAAAGTTGAGGTCTGCCCCCAGGCGTGGCCATTGTGGCAGATGAGCTCAACTTTGCCTCTGATGCCCTTGCCTCCACGCTGGTATTTGCCTGAGTTAAAGATGTCTTCACCGGCGATGTCCCGGATGATGATGGCACGTTTAAGAATCTTCTCGAGCTCTGCGACATCTTCGACCATGGCCCCTGTATCTCTTGTGGTCTCTCTCCTCCAATTCTTCGATTTTCTGACGCCGTACGGGGGTCAGCCCCTGGCCTCTCAAGGCACCTTCAAAGTGCTCGAACACCCTCTGGGCAACACAGTTGATATCACCATTGTGTATTGGAGTTAGATTCGCAGGATCGGGGTCTCGAATAGGATAGAGGCCGTATACCACCTCGGACACTTGGTAAGCGTTCTGGAAGTAAAGCCGATCCACACCCTCTAGCGCACCGGGATTGGTCCTGCTTGAAATTTAAAGGACTCGATCGCCGCGGTTAAGCAGTGCAAAGCCGTCTTCCACCACCCACACATCAGGGGATTGATCGCGAACAAACTTCACTTTGACCAAATAGTCTCCTTCGAGATGTTGAAGCACTCCAGCAGCCATTTCGGCTGTCATTGTGTTATCCTGGATAATTTTAACCGCAGTGACCCGGATTTTGTCGTTCCATTCGACGTCTCCTAGATCTTCTTTTTGGCGCCAGGTGTAAAGATGTGGACGGAACGTTCTCGCCTGTGAGCACTTTTGGCGCGTTTTAGAAGCCTAGCTT
>JAUZNK010069846.1:0-14130 GCA_035046665.1 Euphysa ruthae
AAATATTTATATATATATATATATATTTTATATATATATACATTATATATATATATTATATATATATTTTATATATTTTTTTGCTATGCTTTGGCTGAATCTTTCGTTGTGTGTGATGTATAACGGGACCACAATGAGAATATTGTTGTGACAGACAATTTTTGTGCCTATCCTTGCCAGCGCTATACGTTTCTTCAAAAATCTTGAAAGCTCTCAAATATTTTATTTTTTCAACGGTTAAATGTAGACTTAATTTTTACGACTTTTACGACACATTCAATAAACCCGCAATAAGCCTATTTTTTGTTTTGTATTTTTTTTTTTTTTTTTTTAACATTAAGACTACACTTGTTCTGCATATAAACAAGATCATGTGGAAATAAAAACTTAATTTAAAGCCTATTATTTTTCATTGCTTCTTAAACTTATCTTTATAACTTTTTCCTGATATATTCCGATAAAAAACGGTATCCCAAAAATCAAAAAAAAACTTTCCACTTCTACTTGCAATTTCCAACTTCGTCACATGGCTAATTATTTCAAATCTTTTAAAGACTTTTAATCATAAAGCTATGGTTTAACACAGGCCTTAAGCGAAATCTGAGACCTCAAATATTTCAGTGTTGTCTGAAAAAATGGTTGTTAAGAAAATAAATCCTTTGCATCATTGTAGAGCTTTTGTAAAATATTAAATTTTGTTTGTATCAGGGTTGTTTTGCTGATAAAAATAGTTATAAACTAATATTTTTATCAACAAAAATTTTTTCATACAAATGTTTACGGCTGTATATAGAACAGCTAATGTTAGCAGGAGATTATTTACATCGAAGTTATTATTTGTCATTATCACCGATTTGCATGTAATGCCTTCATTTTTGGTCGAAACGATGTCTTAATTTTGTCACGAAATCATTTTTTATTAAATTTAAAAATTTATACTTATTGGAGCTAGCCGTTTTACATCATCTTCAGTAATTTACAGAAGTTTTCTTGGTAGTTGTGGGACTCATCGACAGAGGAAAGGCGATAGTAAAACACGCGGTTAAGCGCGCAATATACTTATTCCACTGAAGTTTTATTGGTTTTTTTTTTTCAAAGTTCAACAGAAAGAAAATTGTGAGGTGAAAATCAAAAATAAATCAAATTGGAACAATTAATATAAAATTTAAGACTTTTAAGACACTATAGAAAGGTAAAGAATATTAAGTAAGTTCCAACCAAAAATCACAGCAGCAGGTAAATTATCAAAAACCGTTACCTTTCTACTTCCGCTGTCTGAACAAGTTTATTATTGTCTTGTTTACACTACTTATTTTAAATTAACTCAGTAATTGTTAAAACCACACACCACATGTTTACGTAGTTAAAATATAAAAAAAAGATACAACAAATCGAGCCGAATATGCTGTTTAACTAATTTGTTATTGTTTTAAAAACTCGTGAAAATTTGTGAATTTGCTGCTACAGATCAAATTGCTTCATAAGAAAATAAACCTTGTAACTTCTGTGACTAAAAGCAAGAAGCCTTGAGAAGAGTATAATAAAGAAGAAATACAAAATGAAAATTTATGATTTTAATGGAAGTCAAATAATATTATGCTTGGAGCAAGATATTATTCAACTGCTAATTTTAAAAGTTGGTTTATTGTAAACATGACGTCCTTTTCGCTAAAGTTACTTTTCGGGTAGAACAATGGAAAAAAAATGTGTGCTTTCTAAAGCAGCTAAATAAATTGCTAGTTTGGCCTTCAGTCAAGAGCAATTTGCAGGTCATGGTAAACAGATAATTTTTCTGAAAAGGAATAAATATGCGGAAATTGCTAATAAGAATATAGGTGCAAGCCATCTCCGGAAACGTCGCAAAAAAAACCAAACCTCGTGATTTCTTTACTGATGATGACTTGAAATATATATTTTAGTTTTTTTAAGATGGTGAAATATTTTTTCCCTAGATACTGGGAAATCATGATAAAATTCGTTTTTAGTAGTCAAATATTGTGCTATTGAAGAAAACTTAATGTAGTGTGTTTAGGGAGTTAATGAAGTTTTAGTTTGAAACACAAAAATTTTGCTTCAAATGATACATACAGTGTAACCACGAACCGAGGTTTCCAATTTAAAAAATGACGTTTCATTCACTCTATATATTTTTATATACATCGCTTTACCATTACGCTGGAGCACTTTGAAAGTTAAGTGGGAGAATTGTTGATTCGAGGTTATTATTTATAAAGCTCTACTCAGACACGTTGCGCTTAATAAGCGAACTTATCTCAGTTCATGCTTGACTAATAACTGGAATAAAATAACGATATGTATTCAGCTTGGCGTTCTAAAGTTTTATGTTTTAAACTAACGAAGAAGTCAAACGCGGAATGGAATTTTTTTTAAATTTGTCAACTAAAAAAATGAGAAGATTCCAGCATCAAAATTGTAGATTTTAATGCGAACAGTTACATTTTAGTCTGGTTTTGCGACAAGTGGAGTTCAATGGCGTGCACGTTCTTTATCACGTGTCAATCAAATTTTCTTTTTGATGTTTTCACATATATAGTGTACACAAGTTGGCGGCGGCGGCTGTTATAAATAAAAACATCTTTATTCTTATTTTTCTAACGGTGCCAAGAATTTTTGTTACTAGTTTCATTGTCTTCTTTTTTAAACGTGTGTCAAAGGGTAGTTAGGTTCTCGTTCTTCGAGTGGCTTTTAAGATTTTTTTCTCGCTACGTTTATACGACAGAAAGACGTTGCAAATTTTGCTCGTGACTTTTCCAGGAATATTTACTTTACGAATATAAACAGAAAACTTTTAACCAAGAATAATTTTTAATTCCAACTTCTAAACTTTAAATTTGTAAATCCTCCTCTTCTTGATTAATCTTTAAAAGCCATACTTAAAATGAAAATCAATATAATTTAGTACACTAAAATAAATCAGGTGATAAAAAAAAGAGAGGAGTAAACAAACCTATCGAATAGACATTCTTTTCTGTATGTTATTGGCGTATCAGCTTTCTTTCACGCTCATGATTTGAGCGTGTAAATTTGTTACCACAAGTGGTATGAATTGCGAGACGTCTGTCTAATTCCAACAATACGTCGTGCAAACTTAGGCATGACTGATGAGACCCCAATAAGGTCAAAACAGGATGTCCTATCTTAGGTTTGAAGCTGATACTCCCGCTAGGAGTCAAGTATATATGTTGCGAGATTAATCTCAAAATAATTCTTTTACGCGATTTATTACTGTGGTTTTATGTTAGTGTAATATGATGTTTTTAAATTATCTGTTGTATTTTTTTGAATACGTAAATGATTTTTTTACTTTTTCTTTTTGAAAGGTTTTTCTTACACCACAGCCACAGTGAACAATGATATTCTATAAAATAAGTCTTCTTTTTGTGTAGAAAATAACTATAGATCATTGATGAAAAATAAATTCTCCTAACTCACTGTTTCTAAGAAGTCATCATATTTACAAAAAATATACCAATAAAAAGAATATCGAACAGCGTGTTTCGTGTATATTTTTTTTTCGTGTATCTTTTTCTTTATGCGTTTTTTGTTTGTTTTAAAGGCAAACCAGGGGAAGGATATGAAATAATTCCGGATTTCGAAAAAGTGTCTAGGATGATCCTTGTGCTAAAATAATAAGATCATAGATTAAATTTAAGCCTTTTTACGAAAACCGGAACGGAGAAGAGTTTAAGATCAAAGAGGTTTGATAAAATAAAGCCATTGTAAAGAAATTTCTCATTTTGGAAGTGAATGTTTATTTACATCAATTTTTTTTTTTTTTTCTGAAATATGTAATTGGATAAATTTGTAAATGGTGATACTTTATAAATTCAAACAGTGGGGCATGTGGACAGTTTGATTACAAGAATAAGTCACTAAATATTACGTTGAATTAATTGTTTACTGCAAGGTTTGTAAAATTTTTAAATTTATTAGAATGCATAAATTTTATATAGCTAAGGAGGTCACTCAAAACTTCAAAGTGAAAGGTCTTGGTCTCTCATTTCCAAAATGACATTACTTTTTGTCAGAGGTTAAGCGGGTCTGGAGATATCCTAATTTTAGCATGCCAAAAATCAACCAAATTTTGGGAGCTGAATTCCTCATATTATGAATAAAATAATGGCACCAAAGGAGCCATTTTTTGTTGTATTTAATGGCTCTGCCTGACTTAATTTCAAGTAATTGTAGTTTTTTATACTTTGACCCAGAGTTTAATATAGCGTTGGATGCTTAATTAGCAGCTGGACTAAGGTCAATAAAAAATATAAAATTTCTCCTGAAATTTAGGGGCCTGGGTCCAAATATCATATAATATAATATAATATATAATATAATTTGGGCATTTTGGGTCTATAATACCCTTTTGATAATAATTTATGTAAAACATTCAGAAAACTTTAATGCTTCATTTGGATGCGTAATTGGGAGCTGTACCAGAATAAATCAAATATTTTAAAAGTACCCCAATTTTAGTGGCTTGAGTCTTCATGGTCTTTCCCGAAGATAATTATATAATTCATACCCTTTTGAGTAACAATGATGTACTGGAATAATAAAAATAAATAATTGAAAAACAAGCACGATAAACACATACACAAAGTTATATTATCACCACAACAAACATCTCATATTTGCATGAACTAACAACATCTATGAAAGATACAGCTTTATAGTATGGTGCAAGCATGTAGAACATTAAACACAATATACTAACATCTATATGGATGCAGCTTATTTAAATGCAGAATGACTTCTTAGCAAATCCTTTGAATTAATACCTTTTATTGTGAATATATAAAAGCATACATGCTGGACACAGTTGCATACTAAAAGTCAAAAAAGTGATTCAAGAAGTTGGAAAAGTTAAAACAAAGTATATATTTATATATATATATTTAAAAAAATTATTAAATACTCGAAATCAATAAAAAAAAGTTATTAAAAAAAAAAATGGACGAATATATCTATATTTGGTGGTTTTATAAAACCACAAAAAAATGTCTTAGTTTTGTATCAGCCAAATATTTTTGAACTGGAATATAATTGACTTTATTTAAAAAAAAATATTTTTGGAGAGTACTGGCAAAAATTGGCAATTTATTGTGGTTATTTTGTAGGAATAATATTTGCACACCAATTATAAAAGGAATTTGGCATATTTACCCAAAAATAGGGGTTTGGAACCAAAGTAGCTGAGTAAATGTGAAATTTGAAAGTAAATCTTTTAATTATTTAAAAAATAATTTTAAGAATATTTAAAAATGGGGGATTGGGACCAAATTACATTATTTGGGCTTTTTGGGTCAAAAAATAATAGAAAATAAAATTTTACAGAAAATTTTTGGAAATGACGTTTTGAGTAAAATATTTGGGAAATAAGGTTTTAAGGGAAAACTGAAATAATAAAACAAAAGTATTGTAATTATTCAATAATTTGTTCTGTGTGACATTGAGACGTATTATACAACAATTGTGCCAAAAATATATCTAGCTATATATTATACTGTTTCATAAAAATGGTTGTTTTAAAGTGAAAATCAATACTTAAGTCAAATGAAAGTTTAATCTATTACTAGATAATTTTCTTCAATGTTCCTGCATGTTCTGTATGTATGTCAAGCATTAATCCAATTTTTAAGACAGCAGGTAGTGTTAATTAAAATCTGGTTTTAATGCTTATGACAAAAGATCCAGCAACAGGATAACATCTCAGAAACACTAAGAATATAGCATGTGAATATTATGCATAAATAAATTAAAGTAAAAAGATATGTTTTGTTTTTGTTCACTTTTATAGGTAGGTGGTAAATATATAATAGGCCTTCACTATCACTTTGCATGTGGATAAGAGATAGAAATCAAAATGAAGTCCTTCATATCTCATAATGATTAATATGTTACAGTGTCCTAATGAAATGAAATCCATTAGGACAATTGGCACATCCATCTGGTCAATGTCTTATGGCTCGTGCTTATTTGCAACCCAGATTTTAATGAGTTTTGATTTAAGAAAAGAAAAAAAAACATTAATTCACTTTATGTCGTTAAATTTTCTTCTTTAATGACCTCTAATGGCGAAAAACTATTGTTTCGAAATGATTAGCATTTTATGTATTTATAATTTTTTTCTGAGCTTTTAACCTCTGAGTTGGCAATCTCAAAAACTGACATATCTGGTTGCACATTGGCAAGAAGCATCCTCACTATTCGACTGTGGTCAAGCTCTTTCCAACACTCAAGAAAAAGTTTTCAAAGCTGCGCTCATTTCTGAAAGCGTAAATAAAAAACATGAGGTTCAGATTCCCAGTGCCTTAAGAAACTAGTAAGAACCATTTCCAGATTGATGTAGCAAATAGGAAGAAATTCAATTACTCTGGTCACATTATTACGATAAGATGTCCAAAGGTTATATTTCAAAAGATTGTTATAAACTGATAACAATATAGCATAAATTGTTAAAAAATTGTAAGAAAGAAAACGATTTAAAACGAATTTTCTTGATAAGCTCCATTGTTAGAGTTATGTTTTAAAGGCCGCAAGATTAAGAAACGTTTTTTAAGAAGACGTATAGCAGAGCAGTGATACTTACTTTACTTTCTTTTGATTATATGATTATACCACTTACTGTCTCCAAGCCCTAATTTACAGCAGCGTCCAATGATCAACGCCTTTGTAAAATTATCAAGAAACATGCCCTTTTTCAGTTATTTTTTATAATTATGCTTCTTTTTTTTTTTTTTCTTTTTTTTTTTTTTTTTACAAATTACAGTCTCTTCTTAATTAAGGCAAGTTTCTAAAATTTTCATGAGGTAAAACAAGAAGTTGAGAAAGAAAAAAAAAGCTTCGATTTTATTAGCATGCTAAGATGATTTTGTCTTATTTTTTTAAGGGTGTAGGAAGGGTTATGACCAAAAATCTGATTGTTGTTGAAGACTGATAAATGTAGAAAAGATAACATCAATGAAGTCGATTTTGTTCTGAAATATAAACCAATAGAATGGCAGTTAAAAATTTAATATAAACATTCAAATGCTCTATAGCGACAGACATTTCATTAATCTTTAAATTTAGCAATTTTTAGATAATTCTTATCATTTTTTTTTTGTTTTTCCTAATCAAATAATTTATCTCAAAATATTGATATAGAATAAGAATTTTTGAGTTAGCGAGATTAAGTTTCTGTCACCTGGTCTAAAAGATGTCTAAAAATATGTTGACTTAACTACAGAGAAATCGATCACCCATTTAAAAAGTACGTTCTCCATATTAACATGCAATTCCCTTAAATCCCAGTCCAAGATTTTTAGTCTGTGATGTGTGAACAAAATTTGACCCAGTTCAAAAATATTTTGTTGAGC
The DNA here is from genome assembly GCA_035046665.1 of Euphysa ruthae. Taxonomy (NCBI): domain Eukaryota; kingdom Metazoa; phylum Cnidaria; class Hydrozoa; order Anthoathecata; family Corymorphidae; genus Euphysa; species Euphysa ruthae. The sequence continues at coordinate 7,380 of JAUZNK010069846.1, forward strand.
GGGTTTCTCTGAGCTACGGTACATTAAAAAATATGGTAAGAATTAGAGTCAACAACCCTCCTAGAACAAAGCTATACGAGAGGTTTTTTAAAAGACTAGTGGAAATTTACAACTAAATCAGGGCTGCAAATATAAAAGGTATTGTACATGACAGTTTTAGTGATAGTTTGCTAAACACAATTTGATAATTTAAGTACAGAAATTTTATTAGATATTATTAGATATTAACTAGATTATTTTTGTTCTGACTGAGATTTATTTCACTCGGAGAAACAGAAATTTTTGACAGACATTGCTCAATGGCCCATGCTAATCTGCACCACTGATATACAATTAGATAATTTTTAGTAAGAATGACAGACTAGCGTATTTGTATCCTTTTCCGATGGTTTTTTTAGCACGTTTGTTAAGTTATAGACATGTATTTGTAGCTTGGTTTACAAAGCATATTAACATCAATTAACTGCCATTGATACAAATATTTAACGTAAAATTTTTTCAAAGTATAATTGCTGCCTGACAAAGATTTTGGAAATTGCTTATTAAAGTTTTCATTTGATATAAATTGTGCTAATAAATTTATTTTCTCTGCCTCATAAGTGCGGTATGTTTGTTAGTGCGATATGTTTGTTAAACTTTCATCAAATTTGATATAAAAGCAGATTTTTATAATGGCGGGCGAATTTTTATCTCTCCCTCCACCTTCTCTTCACTCTAACTGAAGTTTATCCTGTGTTGGGTTGACCCATCAGCTGTTTCCATTGTTTTTATTTTGCCACCTGCAACAACTTATTCTTAACTATACTTTGTTCTCCTTTATAGGCACGTACTTGGTCACCTGGTAGTCCTCAAGATCTGACTGAATACAAAACTGTATATGACCCATCCTCTCTATACCATCAAACTTTTGTTCTTCCTAATTTAAAAGCTAATACAGAATATTCATTAGCTGTTTCTGTGGCAACCACTGGTGGGCCAAGCCCCGGAAGTCGTGCTGTTCAATTCAAGACGCAAGAAGGAGGTTACACTTGTTGTTATTGAATTTCTTTTTGTCATGAAATCCGTCTATTTTCAGTATACTTGTTTTTAACTCAATAATTTTCAAATCAAGTTCACACTGATAAATAAATTACGTATACTTCACTTTTCCTTGGTATTCGCCCAGGATGGTCTTAAATGCCTGGACATAAAATATTGCTTAAGAGCAGTACTGCCGTTTTTAGATATTTATGAATGAGTTATCAATTACTGAAGAGCTATTCGAATTTTTTATGAAGTGTTTACCTCTATTAATACATAGGATTTTTATTTTTTGACCCCCGACAAAGCTGAGCTCCTATAAACTCATCCATGTCAGTTTGTTCTTCTGTTTGTCCGTTAGTATGTAGCACTTTTTCTTAGTAACCATCCGTTGGTTTTTCTGATTATTTTTTGTGAATTACTCAGACCATTATTTAGATCATTAGTTAGTAGACTATATTGAGAACATTCGTTAGACTACGGTTAGTTAGAGTAGAAAAGCGGTATTATTTCAAAAACCGTGGTTTTTGGTTTTTGAGAAAAGTTGTCATGAAATTAGAGGATTTTTCTCCACAATAGTTCACTATTTTTCTTGGAGTTTTGCATGAAGTCAGAAGACTATAAAAGTGTGTTTTTACCGGTAATAATAAGTATTGAAATTTAGTGTGTGAGTGATAACAAAATATTTTTTATGATACTTTTTTATGATAGTTATAAGTCTAGTGGAAGAAACAGTCGTTTGTGGGTAAGGGTGGTGAGATGATATTATTTAGCATCTGGGTAGAATAAAGTTTTAATCAATAATTAGAATAAAACTTTATTAGTCATTGAGAGTTTGCTGCTTTCCCATATGTATGAGGTCTATTAGTCATTGAGAGTTTGCTGCTTTCCCATATGTATGAGGTCTATTAGTCATTGAGAGTTTGCTGCTTTTGCATATATTTTTGGTAATAATTAGTCATAAAAGTTAATTTGTACGCTTCATTTTGTTGCAGGCGTGTTGTATATCATATATGTTCTAATTAATTTGTGTTTTATTATTTACTTTTCCATGACTTTTCTGGTGATATAACAAAGTTTTTATGGTTCTGCTTTGATTCATTTTAATGGACCTTGTATTTTTTAGTGCAGGAAGGTTATTTCTTGTGTTATTTTTTTCAAATTACGACTAAAACATGATCTTGAAACATGGAAAAATCAGTCGTGATAAAAAGTCTTGACTCCTATTACCCAAAGAAGTTTGAGAAGTTAAGAAGAGCATCCAGCTGATGATGGTGGTGTTGAAGATGATTATGATGATGACATTCAGCCGTATTTGCACGCCCCCACATACGCCATGATCAATTAAGGTAGATGGGACCCCGTATGCCTGGCTTGTCTGAATCGTACGTCAATAAAAAAAAGAACATTTTCAACTTGTATAAATATGTAGTTTTGTGATGAAATCACATATTGTAGTTGTTGTTGTCTGCTTTACCGTATTATACGCAACCGATATCGTTACTGCAAAATGAATAAACAATCAATTTTCTTTTTTAGCAAACACTAAGCTTTTTTTACTTCAATTTAACCTTATCGTTAATTATTCATAAACTACCAGTCCTGTTAAAACCACAAAAACTTCATTATAATCACTTAGTTATTTTTATATAATATCGAACTACAATTTTCTCTATTTTTTCCGGATTTATCAATATTCAATATTATTAGTCAGTTTAGAATATGTTTTTTTAACTTAAAAGTGAGTTTATTTAAAACATATATGCATGTTCGACCACTTTGTGTAGAAACACGCAGTTGGCTACCTAATTTGTAACTTGGTAAAGCAAATTACGACCTTCATTATAGCTAATGAAGTTTAGAAATTAATTTTAAAACCTCTATTACTGTAAAATTGTATTATATTGCGTTGATATATTCGGTTACAGGAGAATTTTCTTCGGAATATTTTTTCATTTTATAAAAACTTTAGATTAAAATTGTATTCGAGCTGTATATATGCCCCTCCTATTTACATTTATCTATTTTAGTATAATCGTTGCAAGAAAACATTGGACAAAAGATTAACTCACATAACAACTAGTATTAAAAAGGAACGGGGTGATTAATATGATAAAATAATAGCATTTAACTGTATCAAACAATTATTTTAACACCCAAACCGCTTAAGGATTAAATTGTTTGAGCTTAACTTGTAATTACGCATATTTAATGGTGTCATGGTAACAAGACAGATAGACCGCAAATGTAAAATAATCTGCAGATTCATTGGAAAAATTAATTCTACGAAAGACACTACGGATAAAGTGTGTGGATGAAAATGTTCTGTTATTAATAGCAAGAAGAGTATCGCGTGTATCAATTTAAGAAGTATCAATGAAAGAGATTAATAAAAAAAAGTTTTGAACAATAGAATTATCGAACTGTTCCAAGAAGACGAAGGTTAACTTTAAGCTACAAATGAATTGCACAAAGAAAAAACTTTATCAATGTAAATAAAGATTGTTTATTTTCTAGCCTAGTGTTGACAGTTAAAAAAGAAAGAAAGTAAACCAACTCACAAAGTAAAAACATATTAAAACTTAAGTAATTCGCTAATAGCGAATTGTTAATTGGAACTCTGATTAACGCCACGCTTTTCTAACAACAATCGATAGTTGGGTGTAATGAAACATTCATAACATTAAACAACGATTGGCTCATTCGTTTTACCACCTGAAACATAAAAATAACAAAAACATAAAATTTTAGGCGTACACAGGGTGTACAACCGTACACCTGTTTTACGTTACTGGCACACGGTGTTTGTCGTATGCCACTTTATAATATGGTGTACTGAGTCTTGTTTGCCAGGTGGAATTTTCACAACAAGGCCTGATAATGAAGATGATGACGACAATGATGATGAGGCTCATGCTGAAACTTTTTTTATATTTTTAGTTCCTGATGCTGTTCGAGATATACAAGTATCTGGTATTTACTCAGATGCTTTTACTGTTAGTTGGAAGTTACCTAAAGAATCTGCCGGTGAACTAAAAGGCTTCAAAGTTAAGTAAGTAGAATTTGTTTGTGTTCTAGTGAGAATATTTTGGAAGAGTTCTGTATCCTTTTGTATCATGTCGTTTTGATGAATGTTTTATCTTTTTCTATTTAGATAAGTTGTTTTGAAAAGATCTTTATCCTTTTGTATTTAAATTTGTTGCTTTGAAGAGTGTTTTTTGTATCATTTGTTTTTAATTATAATTTAGGCGATTTTTATTCTAATAATCTCATCGTATAATAATATTACGATTACAGGATAGACACTTCAGTGAATTTCACTGTTATTATGTGGTTACTGCTCTAGGCAGTGGCTCAATTTAAAGCTCCGATTTGTGCTACGGCAACATTTGATAACGAAATTTTTTTTTTGCAATCAAAAAATTTTTTTCACTCTCGTGTGGATTTTCCATTTAAATTCACTACAATATTATTGGAATATGTGCTACCTCTAGGCCACACTGCCACTAAATTTCTTTTAGATACTGATAGATATTTTAGATACTGTCAAAATAATGTCTGTATAATTTGATTTCAGATGCCATTTGTATAATTTAAATTTAGATACCGTCTGTATAACTTCGGTGATTGGTCTCAATTTGATGAAGTACCGCATGTAACTGGTGCGGTTGTCAAGGGCTTACTACCACGCACACGCTACGAAGTTAGTGTAGCTGCATTCACTATAAAGGGTGCTGGTACACCTGTTAGTGCGTCTGTTGAAACCATTGAATCCCCAGGTAAAGTATTTACTAAATTGTAAACTATGACTTTAGATATTTCTTGTATCAAAATCATTTTCATGAGCCACCATTGCAGTTGATGAGCGTAAAATGTAAAAGTTTTTATGACTGATGAATTTCAGTTTGTCTAGATACCTGATGTGAATATCAAATATATTTTAATGTCAAAATGTAGAACCAAATTCTTGGATAAATCAACTCACTTTTTAGGGATTGCTAAAGTTTTGTCTCTCAACTTTTATAGAATTTTAGAGAAGCTGTGCTTTATAACAAATGTTGAAGTGAAAAATAACTTTTAAACCATTATTTTAGAATCAAAATTTAGTATTTTAATGAAACTTTCATACTTCATATTATTATATTATATTATTATATATATTGAGCTTAAAAACATATTTTCTGCCTACACAACCTCTTTTAGGGTTTAAATTTTGTTATGTTATATCAGAAATAACATCCAAGAAGTAAGCAAACAAACATGATAGCTTTTTCATAATCGAAATGCAGGGATGCAAATGGCTATTTAAAACCTTGCTAACATGACGTCCGGCACAAGCTGAAATCTATTTGACATAAGCGATTAGGGATAATCTATTGGACAGGTATCCCCAAATTTTTTTTCAGCAAGTACACAAAAAAAAAATTATCAGAAATTTGCATTAACTGCAGCACATTTATCCAATTGCAACCCTCGTTATTAAGGAAAAGGTGTGTCAGCAAAAGATTGCTGAAAAGCATATGCACTGTAAAAACAGTTTTTTTTTTTCTTAACTTAAATGTTTAAATTTTAAGTTTTCTGTTAATGAATAAGTTAGAGAATAAGAAAGTATCAATCACTTGCTTGTTTCTTCCAAACAAACAGCCTGGTTGCTAAGTACCTACTTCTAAATTTGTATTATTGAACGAAATTCTACCATTTGTTGTTATATATTTTTTAATATAAAGTATTTGTTTCTTTTTTTTGCAAAATCTCACACACTCATCAAAGGTTCAACTAGGCTTGAAATATCGAGAACCTTCTTTAATGTCTTAAAATATCTTCGTTTCTTTAAAATAGTGTCAGCATTTGATGATATTTTTATTTATGATTTTGAAAGAAATGCACTTGCATAAATAAACCCAGCCTTATGTGCAAAAAATATTGTTTATTTTTATTGGCAGGAAAACAGATTTCTGAATACGACACTCTTCTTCCTCTCAATGACAGACTTTTTTTACACATTCTTAACAGGAATTCACCTAAATGAACGCTATGTACAAAGTTTATCGTTAGCAAACAATAAAAATTTACTAAAATTTGTTTTCGTAAATTTTTCTTCTTCTTTCTTCCAACTAAAATTACTTCATCAATTTATTGACATAATATCCACGCAATTTATTCGCAGTTTATCAGTGTCTTCTAGAATTAATTATGCATTTCTATGAATAGGTTATTTCTCATAAATACATCAAATATCAATTTCTTTAAAAAGAGTTGTTAATCTGCAGGTTTTTAATATTTTTGGTTTAATTGTTTTTTGTTGTAACCTTGGATACGCATATGTGAAATTATAAAGTTAGACTAATTTTCTGTCTTTATCTATATTTCAATTCTTATGCAGCGAGTTTGCAACTTACCTTTATGAGGTGAATATAAATAGGAGAAAGGACTTATATATGAATATAATTACATTTATTTATTTTTTACTAAAGAAAAAAACTTTTGATTTCTGATCAATATATAAGTTATTCTTTAAGTAAAATAAACACACTTTTATCCTACCCCTACAGGATGATAAACGGAGTTCTAAGTAAGTAAGTAAGTATTTATTCACTATCAATAAAAATTTTACAAAATAAATGTTAAAAACTTCGTTTTTAAAAAAAAGGAAGATTTTACTGCATACCACAATATTTTAAAAAACAGGTATTGATAGCAGGGATAAGCACAAGAAAAGCCAAAGCCTTAT